>VHZZ01003645.1:54678-71196 GCA_009801015.1 Silene noctiflora
AATCCAGAATTTGCCTACCTTATCGGGACAGTCGCAGTTGTTTGTTCATCATGTCTACTTAGCTATTATGGTTGGGTTGGGACGATGTTTTGTCATGTGGGTGTAGCTTAAGTTTCATTAGCAATTGTGTTGTATCCCTTATGTTGAAAAAGAGAAAAAAAATCAAGAAAAAAAAATCAAGAAAAGAAAAATCAAGAAAAGAAAGAAAAAAGAAAGAAAAAGATGAAAAAAGTGAAAAAGATGCTTCACATGTTATTTGTTAAGGGAACAAAAAGATGGTTATTAGAGTCTAATGCATTATTGGGGAGTTGTTATTTGTATCCCATGTGTTGTAAAGTTAAGATAATTTCTCTAAGTTGGTTTGATTTGTGCTGTTTATTGTAGATTTGGTTTTGGTTTTAGCACTCTGACTACCGTCTTAGCCTCACATATCCATACGTGTCTTTGGCACAAACCATTTCTATACCCTTAGCCCATTTGCCATCTTTATTATCCTTGATACATGTAGTTTTGTCTATTTKWTGAATGCATATTAGTTGGGGAAATTTCTATCACATTAGATTGCATGCATGTTTYATATGTCGAGTGAGTGTTCTTATTTCTTTCTATCTTCACATATACTTCACCCTTACATATACTTATGAGAGCATGAGTGAATCCGCGAGAATCCGACTGAATTTTATCTTGCAAGATCGAAAGGTATTTGGTTTTGTCTATATCACACTGTCATATAAATCTTGGGCTTGAGCTGCATTTTCTATTACCCGTGCCGATGAATTTGTTTTATTGGTACAATTATGTCATTACTTTGTTATAGATATGGATAGGTTGGAATTTGTATGTGCACTTACATTAGCTCTGAATTATTCATTTACCATTTGTATGTTTGTCTTTGTATTATGTGTGTGCTTTGCTTGGGGACAAGCACAGAGATGGTTTGGGGTAGTTTGATGAGTCATATTTATATATACATTTATGCCTCCCTTTCACTGCTTTTTGTATAGATTTCGTGCTAGAATATGTCTTTTATATGCCATTATGTTAGAATATTGTTACTGCCGCTATTTGGTGTTTAATGCAGGAATAATGCATTTKTGGAGCAAAATAATGAATGAAGCATCGCGGAATGGCATAAARGAATACACGAAGCATGGCACGGAAATCTAGAGGAAGAGAAGAGAAGATAAGACGAAGAAGTGACAAAGAGGAACTTCAGATTACTAATGCCTACTTTGAAGAGGCACAATTTGAGTTCTACATATGATAATCAAGTGTTTAAAAATGGAGGTGAAAGCTTATCCTCTTAGATTTCCAACGCCACCAAAAGCTCTTTATTTGCCCAAGTAATGAAGAAATGGCGACCATTTGAAGTTCAGTGCGCGTTGCAGGAAGATGCTGAGAAGAGTGTACTCTATCGAGTCCACACAAACTCGATCGAGTATCCACCTGAAATTGAGAAATTTGTAAATGTCGAGAGTTGGGGATATTGAGAAGTGAATACTCGGTCGAGTCCACCACAAACTCGATCGAGTGGAAGCATACTCGATCGAGTCCACCACAAACTCAATCGAATATCCACTGAGAGTCCGACTTCCGCAAGGACTTTCCTAAATCGATTTAGCCTTTGTTATAAATACAAACTCATGTTAATTATTCGAGAGGCTTTTAGATTATGCTTTTATTTTACCCTGGAAACTCTCTAATTCATTAGAATAGTTTTAGTTTATTTTTATCATTATTGCCTTTCGGATTTACGCCTTTTTACGGTATTCTTTAATCTTTCCTTAGTTATTGTTAATTCAAGTTATAGTTTTATAATTGCTCCCTTGTTCATCTTTCTTATGTTCTTAATTATGTTTTTTATTAATCTTATCGTTGTTARATTCGTTAGTATGTGTAGCTAATTTATTAATTTGGGGTGAAAAGGGATCTAGGATGTTAGAAAGGGATTAATTAATGAAATGATTGTTAAATTGCTTTAAGCTGTTGTCCAATTTTTGCTTTAATCCTAATTAATTGATTACTGGCCAGAGTTAATATATTAGTCTCGCATACTAGGAATTCTACAGACCGGACTAAGACTAGTAAAGGCTACAACAATTGGATAGACCTAGTTAAATGATAGCGACTGCATGTTAGAATCTAAAGTTCATAATTGGATCGACTAACCTTGTGACCTTAAACAGTTAAATTTCTCAATCAATGAATTAAATCTACCCTGAAAAAATGCCTAGTGAACTTGATCCCTAGACTCTTTTATATTATTGAATTTGTCTTTTATTTTATTGCAATTAGTTTAGTTAATCAAACAATCACTCTTCAAGAAATCATTACCCTTAAGACAGACTTAGACTTAACAAATAGATTACACCGCCTCCTCGTGGATTCGACCTTGACTTATCACGAGCTATTTTGTTAGTATAATTTAGGTTTATTTTGATTAAGGTGACGCGACTTTAGCCTTGTCAGATGGGTTTTAGTTGCTCAGGTATGAGTTCGGTTACGAGGACGCAAACTTGGTTTTACGGGGGTAGAATGTAAAAATCGTGTTTTCATTTGTGTTTGTGGATTTTATGTTGTGTTTAAGTAAGTATAGTGTATGTTATAATATTTGTAAGTTGTTGTGTTATATGGGTATAGGCGTGAACTTTGAGGACGAAGTTCATTTTTAAGGAGGGAAGATTGTAATACTACCTTTTCTTGTCCTTGCGTACTCGGTCGAGTGAGTTGTACTCGACCGAGTAAGTGTCTTGTACGTTTTAAGCAGGCTTCTACCTTGGGTGTACTCGACCGAGTTTAGGGGACACTCGGTCGAGTGGAGCGTACTCGGTCGAGTGCCTCTGAAACTCGTCCGAGTGCCCGGTCTGAAACGGATTAATTGCGCGGTTTTGATTAAAATGATTGGAAAGGGTATTTAAAACATTTCGTTAGTTTCTGATTCATTTTATAAAAACCTAAACACTCTCTAAACTCTCACTAATCATCTTCATCAATTCCTAAGTAAGAATTAAGCTTTTATGGGTTCCGGATCTCTCGTTTCCGTACCAATCTTATTAGTAAGTCTCTAGTCTTTAATCAGTTTATCGTTTCAGTTTTTACAAACCCTAATTTGGGCGAATTGGGGGGAATTAGGAATAGGTGTATACTAGATCGATTAATGAAGGGTAGTTAGTAATTATTATGTGATAATTTTTGTTTGTAAGTGACGGACTCATGGAGAATTGCTATTGATTGTTTTTGTGTGCATAAATTGCGAAATGGTAGGGTTTCCCTACTGAGTATGATGTTGTATAATTATTGCTTTGTTTGTGATTAATGTGGAATAAGATGATTTTGATTATTGTGAAAAATGATGGTGACGTTATGATGGTGATATTGTGTTGATATAGTGAGCCATATCGAGAGATGGTCTCACCCCTATTGTTCGCCTTTTGTGTCTCTCGACGTAAGGGACATGTTCACATTAATGGACTGGTGGGATGGATTACTCGTTGCGATGAGTAATCTGGCAGGGCTACACACCTTGGTGTGTGGTTGGTAAGTGGTTACTATGGAGTTTGGAGATGGATGCTTGATTGTGTGTATAGTGTCTTTGGCATGAGATTTTGATATTGGAATATCTACTGACGTGTGTTTGGTTGTGTGTTGTTTTCTTATGTGCTCTTTCGTGATCCATTTGATATTGTCGGCAAATGGTGAGCAGTGAGTTTGACATGTGTTGATATTTGAGCTAGCATGCGGGTTTGGATGGGACATCGATGACTCGTCATTTTCGTAGCTTCCGCTGAGTTTAGACAGTTTTACTTTTAGATTAGTTTGTAACCGTTTTGTCTTTCGGAGACTTGTAATCATTTTAATCTTTTAATCTATTTAAATGTTTCATTATGTTCTATTTGATATACTTTGCCTCGGGTAACCGAGACGGTAATGCTTCCATGGCTAAAGTAGGCCTTGGTAATGCTCTTTGGTAAATGTGGGTGTTACAAAGTGGTATCAGAGCGACGATTTTAGAACCTAAACCAACGAATAAATGAACATTGGGTGTCTAATTAAAATGAACCTGGTTGAGAATTGTTAGGAGCTACCGCAAGGATTTGGGAGACGTCCTGAGAATCGCACTATGGCCCTTACAATCTCGACCGGTAACTACGGAGGTGTGTGTGTGTTTGTGTGTGTGTGTGTATGTGTGTGTGTGTGTATGTGCGTGTGTGTGTGTGTGTGTATGTGTGTGTGTGTGTGTATGTGTGTGTGAATAGAGTGGTGTATGTGAATCTTCAATTGGAAGTGTTGTGATGTGTATCTTGGTTGGGAGTGATGTGAAAGTTGTATAATGTGGTAGTTTATGTGCATTAATATGGGTATGTGTAGTAATGTGGTGATTTTGACGAGTAATATGATTGGCTTGGCGTGAGTAAGTGGAGGAACAATGGGAATAGTACCGAATTGTGATATGTTTGTTTTGAATTTTATTTTGATGAGATGCGATGTGTATTATTCGGTTGGGAAGTATGAGCATGAATGTGGTAAGAGAGGATGAACGTGACTTCTAGCATGTATAGTATGTGAATGTTGTGTTTAATTTACATGTTGGTATGATAAAAGATCACCTATATACTGGTTTTAGAAGTATTGAGTTGCTATTGTTTGCATTGGTAATGTTTAAGTTGTTCTGTTAAGAAAATTTGATTTGTGTGAAATCCGATTAAGGAATGACTGTCTTTATATGGTCATAAGTCGAGTTCTAGGAATGATATTGATGTGATTCCAATTGGAGGTGATATCTTGTTCTCTTACAATTCTAACGATAGGTCACACGCCCAGAATGACCCAGAAATGAGGGAGATATGACCGTTTTATGAAAAATGGTCATTGCCGAGTACCTGTGGTACTCGACCAAGTACAGGCTACTCGACCGAGTGCCTGTGGTACTCGACTGAGTACAGTCCCTGCTAATTTCTGGTCAACTACTGGATGAAAGCACTCGACCGAGTGTCCTTTACTCGATCGAGTAGATTGAGCACTCGACCTAGTACCCCTGTTATAGTCTAATGATTACTTTTTTTACCCATTCGCATGTCATATTTGTTTCAGAGGTGTCCTTTTTGCTTCTTAACGCATTGTTCTACATATGTATTGGTCATTGTGCATGAGTTAGACGGATCTTATGATATGAAGGGTACCACCTTATGATTGGTATGGTCGTGGGACAAAGGCATATGGATATCTGTGATTATGATGGAGTGTGAAGAGGAAGTGAAGTTGATGAGTTTATTGAGTCAAGGAGCAAGTTTGCGATGTACGGTGAATGGCATTGACATAGGCTTGGGTAATGTAGTAATGTTTGTTTGTGTTCAAGATGATTATGATTTTTGCAAGTTGACCATTGATTGCGACAAAATGCTAATAAAATTATGTTTGGACCAATTGGATTGTGACAATTTTCGTAAATTAATTGTTTGCATTTTGGACTTAATTCCAATTCTCCCACTTAAATGACTCTCTATATTTTCTAAAAGGTATAATAATTCAGAACGTAGTTAAGTGATTACTTGCTTGTGTTTTTCTTTTTGAAGTGGCCAGATGTTTTATAGTACTTGCGGATGTGTGCTTTTATGTGTTTTATGAGAAGTAAGCTTTACATCCAAAAATCTCAAAGCCTTATTCTCCAAGGATATGGGTGAGGGGGTATAAAAGATTTCATGGCTTAACATGTCAAGTATGTTATAGTATGGTTAAAAATATGGAGATCTTTATGTGATTGGCATAAGGTATAAAGTAATTGTGATCGGAAAAAAGAATATGCGGTAATGATAAATGAGAATAATATGAGCATGGATGACAATTTAATAATGTTTGAAGCATGTTTATAATGTTCGTTTATTGAACATAATGCTAACTATTAGGAAAGTGATTTGTGTAAGTATGAGATGTTGTATAATAAGAAAACATGTACGCGTATTTCAAGTATTTTGCATAACGAGTGTAGACATAAAAATATGGCAAATTTGTTGTTACAACGAGTTTATGACAATTGTGCTAAAATGTATTAAGGTGTTGTAATAAATTGGCTTCTATGCTATACGTTTTTTGGTATATGAGTAAATGATTAACCTTATCAATGAGTGGAGTACATGCTTCTATGGATAATTTACACTCCGTTTTAAGCACGTATATGGGTAATATTGATGAACTCGAGATTCTTAGACAGTATAGGCATAATGTGATTTACGAATTTCATGATTAGAATGGCATACCTAGCAACATGTTGAATTGTTTCTGTTAAGTAACTTGCTTGAGCATGGTGATAATCCTGGTGAGAATAGCGCTTGTGTTAGAAACGGATTTGATAAGTTATTTATGAAGTATGAGATTTTCCTATAATTTGAAACTCATGTGTATTAATATGCGTGAGGTTATTTTGTGGATGATGTTGGTTGTTTATATTATGTTATGTATAATTTATGTTGTTCTAAGAACATATATAAAGGCCAATAATGGTAAGTTTGAATGTTATAGAGGTTACCGTGGGTATGTGATATAGTGAATTAACATGGTATTGACATTGGAATGGAAGGGATTGAATGACTATGACGTGGTACATGTGAACATGGTTACGTGCCTTTGATAAAATTTGTGGTGGTAACATGAAATAGTGAACGTAGTAATGTGATAAACTGGCTTACACTGTGTAGCATCCGTTTTAAGATGAAGCATGCCATGTGGAAATGTATTGGTTTTACTCTTATTTGTTTCAGCTTTATTCATGAGATAGTAATTGTGTTAAACGTAGGTTTGCTGCATAAGGAGTCCAATATGTATGGTTTATCTGAGTTAGTAGTAACCTCGTTATGTGAATTGATGGAAGTGAATGAATAAGGTATGGATATGCTTAAGAGAAGGTGATATGCTATATTATGTAAATTCTATCTTATGCTATGTAAATGGTATGAGTAAATTGTGGTTAAGGACACAGTGAATAGCTTATGTGATAGTATGAATGGTTTAAGTATTCCTTAGAAAAAAAACTTCGGGATGAAGTTTGTTTTAAGGGAGTAGAGTGTGCGGTTTTCGTTCTTTTACAATTTCTTTAACAAGTTACTTTATATCTCTTAATATCTTTTATGAAGATTAATAATTTCCTATGAGGATTGTTGAATGGATTGTTGGCATGATATCGATCTATTCATCATGTTTGGGTGTTGATATACTACATGGTTTGATCTTGTTCACTTCTATACCTTTGTCTAAGTTAGTGCAATTGTTTAGGTTGTATTCTAAGATTAAAAGTACTAATTTTTAACTACGAAAATAGTTGTTATACTGGTGTAACTTTGACTTGCGGTGTGGTAAAGGTTCCAGTGGTATGGCTCTGTGGGAGTAATCTTGTTTAGTTTGTACTTAATTGGTATCCGTCTTTGTGATTTTCTTTGCTTTCGTTGGTTCTTAATGTGGTTCTTGCAACGTTTTCCTTGTGGTGGTATGATGGGTTTTAGTTGCTCAGGTAAGAGTTCGGTTACGAGTACGTAACCTTGGTTTTACGGGGGTAGAATGTAACAATCGTGTTTTCATATGTGTTTGTGGATTTTATGTTGTGTTTAAGTAAGTATAGTGTATGTTATAATATAAGTAAGTTGTTTTTCTATATGTGGTTGTGGTGTTTTATGGGTATAGGCGTGAACTTCAAGGACGGAGTTCATTTTTAAGGAGGGAACACTGTAATACTAACTTTTCTAGTCCTTGCGTAATCGGTGGAGTGGGTTGTACTCGACCGAGTAAGTGTCTTGTACGTTTTAAGCAGGCTGCTACCGTAGGTGTAATCGACTGAGTTTAGGGGACACTTGGTCGAGTGGAGCGTACTCGTTCGAGTGCCTCTGGTACTCGGCCGAGTTCCCGGTCTGAAACAGATTAATTGCGCGGTTTTGATTAAAATGATTGGAGAGGTATTTAAAACATTTCGTCAGTTTCTAATTCATTTTATAAAAACCTAAACACTCTCTAAACTCTCTTTAATCATCTTCATCAATTCCTAAGCAAGGATTAAGCTTTTATGGGTTCCGGATCTCTCGTTTTCGTACCAAGCGTGTTAGTAAGTCTCTAGTCTTTAATCAGTTTATCGTTCCAGTTTGTACAAACCCTAATTTGGGTGAATTGGGATAATTAGTAATAGGCGTATACTAGATTGATTAATGACGGGTAGTTAGTAATTATTATGTGATAATTTTTGTGTGTAGGTGACAGTCTCATGGAGAATTCTTATTGATTGCTTTTGTGTGCTTGGATTTCAAAAAGGTAGGGTTTCCTTACTCAGTATGATGTTATGTTATTATTTATTTGGTTGTGATTAATGTGGAATAGGAGGATTGTGATTATTGTAGAATATGACGGTGACATTATGATGGTGATATTGTGTTGATATAGTGAGCTATATGGAGAGATGGTCTCACCCCCATTGTTCGCCTCTTGTGTCTCTTGACGCAAGGGGGATGTGCACATTAATGTACTTGGGTTCGCTCGTTGCGATGAGCGTGGCTTAGGTGGTATGGCTTCGGTCCCCACTGGCAGTGTAGATTACCCTTTGCGATGGGTAATGTGGCAGGGCTACACACCTTGGTGTGTGGTCGGATACTTGTTACTATGGAGTTTAGAGATGGATGTTTTATTGTGTGTATGGTTTATTTGGCATGAGATTTTGATATTGGAATATCTACTGACGTGTGTTTGATTGTGTGTTTTTTTCTTATGTGCTCTACTGTGATCCATTTGATATTGTCGGCAAATGGTGAGCAGTGAGTTTGACAGGTGTTGATATTTGAGCTAGCATGCAAGTTTGGATGAGACACTGATACTCGTCATTTTCATAGCTTCCGCTGAGTTTATACAGTTTTACTTTTAGATTAGTTTGTAACCGTTTTGTCTTTCGGAGACTTGTAATCAGTTTAATCTTTTAATCTATTTAAATGTTTCATTATTGTCTATTTGATATACTTTACCTCGGGCAAACCGAGACGGTAATTCTTCCATTGCTATGGTAGGCCTTAGTAAGGCTCTTTGGTAAATTGGGTGTTACAATTTGAGACATCCCGTCGATGAAAGACTACCCCCAACCTCACATTTGGAGAGAGTAGAACCACCCCGCCCTTGTGCCCGACGCTACACCATCCCTGGTAGCCTCACATTTGACATTAATGATGAGACCATGGAGTGGAATACCCCTCCACCACCTTGTCTGCCTCGTCTTCCATCGGGCGAGCTTCTACATCGTTCTCCCGACCTATGCCTACACCTACACCGGTGATGCCTCCTCCTTGTGTCGGGGATTATTCCCAACCCTAACCAAACTACAACTCCAACTACCCTATGTCCTACCCCATTCATCGGGTGAACACCGAATTGGTATTAAGGGACATGCACGAAGCGGCCTATAACCAAGGAGTGAGACCCGCCCACCGTCCTAGCTTTTGGTCCAGATTTGGGAGCACCACCGGGGTCTTTAGCGCTTATGGTATCAAACCATCGGATTGGGGTACCAATATTCCTTTTAGTGTAGGGCACTTGCGTGACCCATGGATGGGTGCCGCCGGAACCCACTTTGATAACGCCTCCAAAGGAGGCGGATTCGAGGAAGGTACACCGGGGCGGCCACGGGGTCCGTGGAGCAAGGGGATGGAGGTTATGGCGATGGCGGTTCTAACGAGGGTGATTATGACTAAGGTGGTGGTAGCTATAACGAGGGTGTTTATGGCCATGGTGATGGTGGGTATAACCAGGGTGGTCATGATCATGTGATGATAAAGAATGCGGAGACATTCGAGGAAGGACTAGAGGAAGAAGACCAAGAGGAGCATAGCACTGCTAGGGACGAGGAACCCGTCAACAATTCAGAGGCCTTAGTGAAGTGGGTGAAGAAGCTCGGGAAAAGGAGGAAGCCCTCCCATTAGCTCCGTCATTTCCTATGAGTCGAATCACGTAATAGTTGAATCGGATTAGTTGTAGAATAATTTATTTCTTTGTATTGTGACCCGGCCATAAGGCCAAACCTATTAGACATGTACGGTAGGATGGTGCGGATATCACCATTGGGACTCATTTACTTGTGTGTGTAGCAATAGGTAGGCTTAGAGGCCATTTAGGCCGAAACCTTTACTTCCCAGCGGCACTCGGTCGAGTGCCTCGTCCACTCGACCGAGTGAATGTCTACTTGACTGAGTGAACCTTCTTACTCAACCAAGTGAGCTTTAGTCAGAGTCTGGAAAATTATTAAGATTGCCTCCTCGACCGAGTGGATTTTACTCGGGCGAGTGGCTCCCCTAGTCAACCGAGTAGCTTAAGTTTGGCCTATTTTCATGAATTTTCGACCGAGTACGAGGTATATGACCTTGATTTGCGATTATACCAACTTTCTATTAGTTAATCGACCCCAGGAACCTGACATGGTAGATATTTATGAATTGTTTACGTTTGATTACATTGCTTGATGTGTTTAATAGGCAAGTGTGGTTAAATTTACAAGTGCTTGCGTGATAGCATAGATAATATGACAAGTATGCCTTCCATGATATTAGTCGGAAAAGTTAAACGATAATAACAATTATGTGTTTTATGAGTGTCAACTATATGTCACATAGTAAATATTGAATGCATGAACAAGGATAGTGGTGGCTGTAAACGAAGATGTAGGTACGAGATAACGACGACCATGAGCACATGTGTGATCATGTGGTGGCTTTGTTACGGTATATGCATGATATAAGGAATACAATGGGTATTTGGCCTAGTCATGTAATGTTTACTAAGTAGCAAGGTTGGATGTTAAGGGTATGCTTGTATAATTTCATTATATAGATATAAACATAGTTATTCATGTATGACGTGCGAATATAGTAGCATGAGTCGATACATCATAACAAGAAACCATTACGGGAGAATTTATAAGTAGTAGAATCGTCATAGGGGAAGACTTTCGTAGGAATCAAGGGAGTGTGTTAGACCGGAAACCTACCATTATGGACACTATTAAGTGACTTATGGGAACATTGGTGATGTTGAGCGGTGAACTTCTGGGCAAAGTTCTCTTTAGGGGGAGTTAATGTAACAATTGAGATTCAAAGGGAGATTATACATGATAAGTGTAAGAGAGTAAAGGAGTGTACTCGTTAAAGATTTTAAAATCGAGCCAAGTGAGAGAGTTTGAGGCGAACTTCGAGGACGAAGTTCATTTTAAGGGGGGAAAGATTGTAATACCCTGATATTTTGGGATTCGTACGAGAACCTTGGGATACGTGAGAGGGCCACCGAACTTGATAAGGAGCCACCCGAGAATAAAGTGTAGCCTTACACTAGACCAAGTAGGGCTTAGACTAGACCTAGTGAATTGCAGTGGACCGAGTGAAGCCTATAGTGGACCGAGTGAGGCCTGTAGTGGACCGAGTAAGTTTCACTCGGCCGAGTACAGAGAGTACTCGACCGAGTAAGCGGCACTCGTCTGAGTCGACCGAGTCACTCGACCGAGTGACGATGTGCAGTACCCGATAAATGCTATTTTCGACACCTAAACCTAATTCATTCCTATCTTCTTCCCTATCTCTGTAAACTCTCTCCCTTCTCTCTAAAACCTCTCAAATACCTTCTCCATGGGATTCAATCTTGCCTTAGAGTATTGTTCACCTACCCTTCCTTCCTTTCACCTATGTAAGTAAGATCTACCCTTTTCTAGTGTTTCAGAACCCTAATTTTTGGGGGTTTTGTTATGGGTAATTAATTAGTAATTTGTAGGTGTAATATGGGTACTTAGTGGGTAATAATAAGGGGTTTTGTATTGTGATAGTATTATGTGACTTGTATAGGACGAGACGGTTTCATGAGACGGGATTTTGTCGGATTCAAGTAGCTATGGAAGATTTGCTAAAAGGTAGGTTAATCCGACTTGGTTTCAATAAGAGTAAATGATTGTTTATGTCATTATTGTATTATTATTGCATTATAACATGATTGTTGGAAGTAAATGTAATTAGTCACATAATGGCGTCGGTAAGTTTATGATAGTTTCGGTATTGTGTATACTTATTAATGGTCATTTGTCATTACGCCTATTGGATTAACACTATTGCATCTTATGTTCGTAATTGAGGATTTGGAGAGTCTCATATGTGTCGGAGTTGGCATTTATGGAATGTTTGGCATATCAAATTGTATAGCGTGCATTGCAGATTGTGGTGGTTGCGTATGTTGGAGGTTGGTGGTGATATGGTGATTGTTATGGAGAAGTAAGGTGGTTGGGAGACCGCCTTACGCTTGGGTCGTCTTTTGGGGCTTCCCACCCCAAGAGGGATGTGCACATTAATGGCTTGAGTTATGGAGGGACACGTGAGGTTGAGTCACGTCGTCTGGCAGGAGATCTGAGTCGCTCTCGGTCCCGGTACCACCGGCGTGTCCGAAGTACCTTTTTACGGGCTGCGGTCCGGCTATTTTGGTGGGCGGTGTTGCGGTGTTGTCACCGAGTTGTGAGTACGTCTGGGTGCGTCCCAGTACCGATGTAGTATTGGCGGAACTGAGTCTCATTCATATGTCTGTCGTGTTACATAATCATATTTTATATGTCATGTCTTATATGTTTAAATTATTGAAGGTAACCGTTTGTCGCTTTGTGTAATTGTCACCTATTTCTGGGGTGACATGTGTCGATCCATATGATGTTTCCGATCATATGGGGAGCAGGTTAAGTACAGGTGGTATTTGATGTCACGCGGGAGACGGGACGATCTTCGAACTTGGAGTCGAGTCGGCATGAGATAGTTTTCTTTAGCGGGTCGTACTAGTATGACTTGTATTCATTTGTTTACATTTATGTAATTCACTAAACTATTAATTATAATAAATGTTTCTTGATTGTATCTCTGAATCACTACCTCGGGAAACCGAAATGGTAACCTTCCAATTATCTTGGTCAGATAATTGGGGTGTTACAGAGAGTGTTTGTGTTCTTGAATATTCTTGATGCGTTGGGGCAATTAAATTGAAGGGTTATTTGCAACACATCATTAACCAAGTAGCCATTAGCAAGACCTTCCCTAATAAATAAGGGCGCTACCATCTCGGTTACCCAAGACATTACATATCATTAGACAATAAAAAAACATATTTATTAAGTTGTTACAAATGATTCTGTAATACAACATAACTAAAGTAATAACTAGAATGTTTAAATAAATAACATACAAATGTAGAGTACAACTGTCATCCGAACTAAACAAGACCCAGTGGTGACACGCGCTATCCAACTATCCCAGTAGCAACCTACGACAGACATCAACACCTGCTAAAACTCGCTGCTCACCATTTGCCGGCAATATCAAATGAATTACCGCAGACAACAAAGAAAATAGAAAACACACAAAACACCACTCAAGACCAGTAACAGTAACTACAACTAACTACAATAACATAAATACAATCACACAAGATAATCCACGCACATGTTTCCAATCTCATCCACCGTCCCCATACCCCATAGTAGCCTGTGTCTGAACCTTAGCACAGAACACTAAATCTCTCTCACCACAGCGAGTAACCTGGTTCTCATCGCAACGAGCAACCAACCCCTGCCAATTTCAGACCATAGCACTGAACTTCAAAAGCCCCACTCACCGCAGCGAGCGTACCCAAATCTTTAATGTGCACATCCTCCTTGCGACGGGAGTCACAAGGAGCGATACCGGGGTTGAAGTCAATCTCGCGACATTGCTTCACAATCTCAACCACCATCTCCACCATCACCATCATCACACTAACAACCACCGGCAATCATATAACCGCATAAAGGATACCGACATCGCCACTTACATCAATCAACTAGACTCTTTACAATCAACCAATATCATTAAATCTCATATTAAATATAACCTCAGAGACTTAACATCTAATACTAGAATTGGACCACAACGGAAACCACACTCCAAATCACCAATCCCGTGTCCAAGCCCTTGTCCTCTAGGTCTTGAGTATTGGTATATATATAAATGAAAGGGAAGGAAAGAAATGGGAGAAAATTGTCTTTTAGGGTTGGAGAAATGAAAGAAATGAGAATGAAATTTTATAAGCCTCGACTTTCGATCTTAAATATAAAACCGATGAACCGCCACACTCGGTCGAGTGCAACACCATATTCGACCGAGTGACACCTACTAGTCCGAGTAAACATCGCCAGACTCCAAAATAGGTACACAAACTCCTACTTAACCTTCACCACTGGTTCCCTAGACATATAGGGTCCTTCATAGGTCCTGTAAAAAGGCGATTATTACATTATTAACTTAGATATGTCTAATGTCTTGGTCTTTTGGGTGAGGTTGTGGTTTAACCACATGTAAAAACTTATGTTTCCTTTTTGTGGCGCATAAGAAGGTTTCCAAGGTGATTTGGAGGTTCTGAATCAAGAGGAACGAAATTTGAACCTCGTTAGGTGAAGTTTGGTCGATGTACAAGTGCTTATCGATCAGTCGTTCTGTCCCCATCAGTCAACCCCTATCCCTTGTGGCCATGATCAAGTTCAAGTGAAGTAAGAATTAAAACAACCCGACCCACCAGGCCACTACCATTGTTACACAATCCACTTAAAGATAAGATGTTCACCTTTGGGCCCCTTTTGTCTTAACTTAAGCCCAAAATTACAAGGCCGTGTTACTAAGTGGTGATAGAATCCCTTATAAACATATCATAAGCCTCTTATTTTCCCCATGTACGACAACTTAATCTCATAACCTCATGTGGTGTTACAAGAATTTATGCTTGAAAGTGATTAGTTACGTTCCCTATCGGGGTTAATAACCCCAGCTTATGGGGTTGATCGTTTGTGCGAGCCTAGTCCTCCGGGTTCCCGATCGGGATCAACATCCCCCATGGCCAGGGTAGGATGATTTAACACCCCCATCTACCAAAATTCCTTACCAAGGACCACTTTAGCACACGGGGGCATTACCATCTCGGGTTGCCCGAGGTAATGTATATCAAATAGACCATAAGAGAACGTTTATTAAAGCAATGTAAAGTTTACAACCAGAAATACCAAAACCAAACTGAAATACCACTCAACTACTAAACGTGATGTCTACTAGTTACACGACAAAAGCTAAACGAACAGCTAGACTTGTCGGCGTCCCATCCAGGTCTCACACAAGCTCAATCATCCAACCTGTTATACATCTGCTCACCATTCCCCAATATATCACGCAGTATTGGAAACACAACAAGGGTCAACCAACCATATAATCAATCACAAACATACATCTCATATAAACCAAACAAATCATTCTTGAAAGATCAACCATCCTCAACACCAAGAGAAAGTGTCTGAACCGCAGCCCAGTCACGACTACACACCGCAGTGAATAGTCCTACCAGGTTACCCATCGCAGCAGGTAACCCTCCCCAGCCAGTGGTAGACCGAAGTCGTGCCACCTAAAGCCCCGCTCACCACAACGAGTGAACCCAGATCATAAATGTGCACATCCCCCTTGTGACGGGAGCCACAAGGGGTGAGTCATAGGGGTGAAGACCATCTCCCGTTAATGGCACCCCAATCAACATTAAAAATACCAATAATATCACAAACATTCCACATCATGATAATCATACAATACCACATCAACTTATAATCAATCATACGAAAGAACTGAGTAAGGGAAACCCTACCTGAACAATTATAAAGCAATAGCAACCACCATGTTCACAAATCGCAAGCATCAACATCATCACCTACAATCGATTATACTTTATCACTATGCTAATCAAATCCAAAGACGATACACAAACAATATTCATAAACTTACCGCAAGCACATCTACACTCCGACGATGAGAGAGATCCGACCCGTAAATATGCGCCCAAGTCACGCTCTTCCCGAACTAGGCTCATGGTGAAGGTCAAGGAGGTTGTGATATGAAAGGCTAGAGAAGAGAGTCTGAGTTTAGGTTTAAGATAAAGAAAGAAATGTTTTTACGAAAATGATTTAAGTCGGAACCTCCGCCTAAAGTTATATATCGCTGAGGCTAAGACACTCGGTTGAGTACCAACATACTCGACCGAGTACGCTGAACTCGGTAGAGTGCCATAGAACTCGGCCGAGTAGACCTTACTAGGTCGAGTTCAAAGTCTCACCTACGATCTAACTACCATTCTAACTCCTACTAAAGATCCGACAAGGTCAACGATAGGTCAACGGGTCCCTGAAGGGACGGGTATCACAATCTTCCCCCCTTAAAAGGAACTTCATCCCCGAAGTTCATCACACGTGCCAAAAACAACGAAAAGAGTAAGTCTGAGATACACATGACACTTAATTCCAATATAAGACCGTATACAAACAATGCCACACTCATGCCACATCACATCCGTAACCATCATGACTCCAATTACTCACCGTAACCATCCATCATCTTAACCATCACAACCCGACTATTGATGAGGTGTCGCACCCTATCAAAAATACCCTAGGTATAACAAATTAATGTAGTATAAAGGGGT
>VHZZ01003645.1:80099-90522 GCA_009801015.1 Silene noctiflora
TTAGTAGCCTCCCTGAGGAGATCGACCCTACTTCCGCTAGCTTCGGTTAGTTGACCTAGGATTCATTTTTGGTACTTGACGATACGTATCAACTACGGTGTTAAATAACCTCTCTGCAAGCTCACTCTCTTGCATACGGGGATCATGCACCGTGGGGTAGGTCGAGTACTGGTACTGCTGCGGGTACTGGTACTGGTATGGAGGAAAAAAGGGTGCCTCGGTCTCCCCCTCTCTGGTCACTCTAGCTCCCCTAGTCTCACGAGGAGGCTGAGTCACCTTCTTCTTCTTAGGAGCCAACACCGGCTCAGGCATCTCCTCCAGAAACTCATCTAGGATAAGGTAGGTCTGGGCCTGAGGGGCCATGTAGTTGGTGCACTCCTGCAAGTGGCCTGTCGTTGGGAGGTTATCTGCATCAGTTGACTTCATCCACCTAGATCCTCAAACTCTCCAACCCAAGGTCCCATCATCTAACTCCCTTAACCACCTAGTGTGCAACAAGTAGTCGTTATCTATGGTAGGCACCTTGTCAAACAAGGCTGGAAAGTCGGAAGAAGCCTCAAAGGAGGTCAGTAGTTGGGCCAAACGGGTCACTATAGCACCACAACTAAGGTGACGGGTCTTGGACTTAGCCATAAGGGCTAAACTAGCACACACAATCGCGGGAGCACTGTAGTAGAAATGCGGTCCCCGCCTAGGGTTAAGGTAAGACATCAAAAGCATCACCTCGTGTGATTTCAGCTTAGTCACATCACTCCTCCCATACAGTAAATAATTAATCATCCTCGGAAAGATACGGAGAGTCACATGTTGTACATCATTGATTAGGATGGCACTCGAACTGGGTGCAGGTCGACCTCTGATCAAGGGGAGGTAGCTAGGTACCCTACTATCGCTCGCCACATCCCTCATATACTCCTCACTATCCCATTCCAAACCTAAGTGAGTAGCAATTGGTCAAGGATCAACTGGTAACTAGAGTTCATAAAACGGAAGCTTACCGTTTTACCACTGATATTGTACAAAAAATAGCTCATAAATTTTAAGGTCAAGACGGCATATGAATGCTTACGGAACCAATACAACACCTCCAAACCCAAAGTCTGAAAGATGTGTCACACATCCACCTCAATTCTCAAATCCTCCAATATCCATGTGTCCACACAACGGGTAGGTTTCAAGGTTCGCTTCATCAAGTCAACAAAGGTGTTATGTTGGTCAAAGTCGGCAAAGATTACTGTGGGGTACGCAACCACCTGAGGTAGAGTCGGTTCGTGGCTCCCTTGGCCTTGCTCGGTCGCGGCAGCAGCTGCGTGGCTACGCTTGCTAGTTATCGGCATCCTGCAAGATAGGTTCACCAAGAGTGTCCCGGTTTCATAAGTAAAAGAGTAAAATTCAGAATTTTTCCAAGTTCCAAAAGACGGTTTTAAGACAAATTTTCAGGTCAAAGTGCTCAAAAGAAATGTTATTTAGCACCCCATTAGCATCAATGATAGTTTATAAAGAGCTTTAAGGCAAGTTCTGCAAATTTTAGCACATATAACATAAGATTCAAGGATTTGAAGTGGGAAAATTCGGTTTCTAATCTACAAAGGTATATCAACTTTGAAAGGAGAAGAGTTTAATCATCTTACCTTGAAAAGGGAGATCGATTGAAAACAGTGAAGAGCAAAGTAGTAAATCAAAGAGATAATTAGCAAAATCGTCACCAAGGTTTTGTCAAAAGAGTGTTTTAGAGAGAGTTTAAGTAGAAGGAAATAAGCTTTGGCCAAAAATAATGATGATGAATGAGTTTATAAGATGTCAAAATTTTCACGATTAAGCCGGCTTATTTGAGGTACTCGGTCGAGTACTCAGGGATACTCGGTCGAGTTCGTTGTAAAAGGTCGAGTATTGCAGGTGTAATACCCTCATCTACCAAAGTGCCTTACCAAGGCCTACCTTAGCGAATGGAGGTGCAACCATCTCGGTTGCCCGAGGTAAGTATATTAAATAGACCATAAAAGAACGTTTAAATAAAGTAAATAGAAGTTTAGTCGATTACATGCCAAAACCACAAAATCCAAAACTGAAATTAAACCTCAAAATAATGTGATCATCTAATGTTAACAAAACAACGGAAGCTTGCTAGAAGACTCGGCGAAACTACCATCCGACCCGCGAGAAGCTCAACCAACAAAACCTGCTAGACATTTGCTCACTATTCCCCCCAATGGATCACCGCAGGTTTTGAAAACATAAAAGGGTCAGTACACTTTATAACCAATCATGAGCTACGAAGCAACAAGCAATACAACACAATCCCCGAATGGATCACCGCTAGACATTTGCTCACTATTCCCCCAATGGATCACCGTCGGTTTTGAGAACATAAAAGGGTCAGTCAACTGTATAACCAATCATGAGCTACGAAGCAACAATCAATACAACACAATCCTGCAATACACAAATCCCATCCTTTAAATCTAAATGTCTGAATCGCAGCCCAGACCTGCCTGGTTACCCATCGCAATAGGTGCCCACACCGCTAGTGGTAAACCGCAGCCTTGCCAACTAAGCCCCGCTTAACGCAATGACCAAACCTAGATCATTAATGTGCACATCCCCAACGTGACGGGAGCCACAGGGGGCGAACATGGAGGTGAAGACCATCTTCCGACAATGGCTCCACAATCAATACCAGCAATGTCACCAACACCGAATATCATAATAATCCACATCAAAGATAATAACACATTTCTAATTAACTTATAAACAACATACAGATAATTGAGTAGGGAAACCCTACCTTATTCGAAAAATCCGTTATTCAACACAACAATGAATCTAGAACTGCTCCTCTACGAAATCGTCACCTAAGAAAGATAATCAAGTAATACCACATTGCAATCCATCACTAATTGCCTACTTATCCCCAAAATTAACCCAAATTAGGGTTTGAACAAATGTAAACAATTTACAAGATAAACGAAAGTAATACTTACAAGTCGATTGACACAAGAACACGGAATCTGACAACCGAAAGCTAGATCTTTCTTCCTTAATGATTAGAATGATTAGGGAGTGTTTAGAGAAATTTTTTAGCCATAGAAACTAATTAACAAGTTTATGGAAATATATCTAATCCCCTTATCACTCTAATCAAACCGCGGGAAAACGACTCGTTAGACCGGACGGTCGGTCGAGTACCAGACATACTCGACCGAGTGTCTCACATACTCGGCCGAGTGTACAGAGGCAGTAGCCTGCCTCAGAACACTCGATTACTTACTCGGTCGAGTGCAGCCTACTCGACCGAGTTCACTATACTCAGAAATCTATGGTATTACTGTCTTTCCACCTTAAAAGCAAACTTTGTCCCAAAAGTTCACACCCATACCTGTACAAACATGCATAAATCAAACTATTAACCAAACAACTCGAAAAGGACACCAACCATACCCTAAACATAACCAAATTATGACCACATAACTCAAACCACAACCAAAACTGACCTCAAAACTACCCAAAAACACATTTGATCGTCTCCTACCCCCCTTAAAAGACAAAGGTTACGATCCCGTAACCAAACGCACCTGGTCGAAGAGATATGGGTAACGCTCTCTTATTGCCTCTTCAAGCTGCCATGTAGCTTCTTCAACATTGTGGTTAAACCATAACACCTTAAGCAAGATGGTTTCACTGTTCCATGTTTTGCGTACCTTACTATCCAATATCTCCTTTGGCAGTTCCACATAAGTAAGTGCTTCATCGAGCTCAATATTTTCCACCTTAAGCACATGAGATGGATCACTCACATACTTTCTAAGTTGTGACACATGAAACACATTATGCACCCGATTAAGAGCTAGTGGCAAATCCATCCGATAAGCCACCTTACCTAGCCGATCCAAAATATCTTATGGTCCTATAAATTTCTGGCTCAACTTCCCTTGTTTGCCAAACCTCATAACGCCGCGCATAGGTGACACTTTCAAAAGAACCTTGTCACCCACCTCAAACTCAAGATCCTACGATGCAGATCGGCATAACTTTTTTGCCGATCCTGAGCTGCCTTCATCTTTTGTCGAATCAAATGTACCTGCTCAATCATATCCTGTACCATCTGTGGTCCCAAAATCACAGCTTCAGTGCTATCATCCCAACACACCGGAATCCTACACTTCCTCTCATACAATGCCCCAAAAGGTGTCATCCTAATACTCGTGTGATAGCTGTTATTATATAAAAACTCGATCAAATCAAGTCGATCTTTCCAACTTCCACCAAACTCTATCACACGAGCTCGCAACATGTCTTCTAAAGTCTTGATGGTCTTTTCGGTTTGACCATCTGTCACAGGATGGAATGTCGTGCTCATCTTTAAGGTAGTCCCCATCAAATCCTGTAACTCTTGCCAAAACCGTGATATAAATCTTGCATCTCTATCTGACACAATATCCTTTGGTACTCCGTGTAGCCGTACCAAATGCTTCTGGTACCCATTAGCCAGCTAAATCTTACTCCAAGAGTCTTTCATTGGAATAAAATGAGTCACTTTGTTAGACGATCGAGAATTACCCAAATCATGTTATCACCCTGCTGAGTCCTCAGTAACCCCACAATGAAGTCCATAGAAATCAACTCCAATTTCCATTCGGGCACCTCAAGGGACTGAATCTTAATTTGAGGTCTCTGTTGCTCACCTTTGACTCTCTGGCAAGTTAAACACCTAGCCACAAATTCAGATACCTCTTTCTTCATTCCGGGTCACCAAAATGTCTTCTTCAAGTCTTTATAGAGTTTGTCACCCCCCAGATGTGCCGAATAAGGAGTGCAATGAGCTTCCGTCATAATTAGTTTCTTCAACTAAGCATCGTTAGGTACACACCACCTCCCATCAAATCGGACACTCCCATCTACATGGATCAAAAATCTCGAAACAGTGCTCTTCCCTACTCTTGTTTTTCACTCCTGAATCTTGGGATCAAGCTCTTGTTTCCCTTTGATGTCATCATAAAGTTCGGGCTCAATAGTCAAATCCCCAATGGCATCTCCCTTGCGAATCATATGGATTCCCATCTTAGTTATCTCATCTTTCAATTTCATCAATGACATGGCAGTGCACAACGAATGCACACTCTTACTACTCAAGGCATCTACAACTACATTAGCTTTTTCCTCATGATATATAATCTTCATATCATAGTCACCGATCAGCTTCATCCCCTTTCTCTGACGCATATTCAGCTCCTTTTGGGTGTAGATGTACTTCAAACTCTTATGATCTGAAAGCACTTAAAAGTCGCCCCATATAAATAATGGCTCCAAATTTTTAGAGCAAATACAGCCGCACCCAACTCTAAATAATGGGTAGGATAGTTCTCTTCATACGGCATCAATTGCCTCAGAGCGTAGGCAATGACTTTCCCATTTTGCATCAAGACACACCCCAACCCATTCTTCGAAGCATCAGTATAAACTTCGAAGTTCTCAATCCCTTCCGGCAAAGCTAGGACGGGAGTTGTAGTCAAACATTCCTTTAAAGTTTGGAACGTCGTTTCACAACTCTCATCCCGTCGAAATCTGGTCTCTTTCCTCATGAAAGCTGTCATAAACCTAACAATCTTGGAAAAATCTTTCACGAACCTCTTGTAATATCCAGCCAAACCCAAGAAACTCTGAATCTAAGAAACATTCTTTGGCGCTTCCCAGATTGACACTGCCTCGATTTTACTAGGATCCACAGCTACACCATCCTTGGAAATCACATGACCCATAAAGGCCACATTTTCCAACTAGAACTCACACTTGGATAACTTAGCATATAGCTGGTTGTCTCTCAAAGTTTGCAAAACCAACCTCAAATACTCCTCATGCTCTTCCTTAGCCTTGGAGTAGACTAGGATATCATCAATAAAAACCACCATGAATCTATCCAAAAACGGACTAAAGATCTGGTTCATAAGGTCCATAAACACCGCTGGCGCATTTGTCAACCCAAAAGGCATCACCACATAATCATAATGGCCATATCGTGACCGAAAAGCTGTCTTAGGGATATCTTCATCTACAATCCTCAACTGGTGATATCCTGATCTCAGATCAATCTTGAAAAATAACCCGGCTCCACTCAACTGGTCAAAAAGATCATCAATCCTCGGTAAAGGATACCTATTCTTCACGGCAACATTGTTTAGCTTTATGTAGTCGATGCATAACCTCATACTATCGTCTTTCTTTCTCACGAACAACACTGGCGAACCCCAAGACGATACACTAGGTCGAATGTATCCCTTTTCTAACAACTCATTCAACTGTTTTTTCAACTCTTCCACCTCCTTTCGTCTCATGCGGTATGGACCCTTAGATATAGGTCCCGTCCCTGGTTTAAGATAAAAACTGAAGTCAATGTCTCTCTTAGGAGGTAACCTTGGTATCTCCTCCAGAAAGACATCATCGAACCATCCCACAACCGGTATCTATGCTTGTGATGGCTCCTCCACCCGAGTATCCCTCACGTGGCAAAGGATCATAGGACACCCTTTCCTCAAATATGACTTTAAAGTCATAGCTGCACTCATCTTTACCGTGGGTTTCACCTTGAACCCCTGATATGACACTCTAATTCCCTTAGGACCCTTCAAAGACACCTTTTTCTAATGACAGACTATCTAAGCCTTATACTTACCCAACCAATCCATCTCGACTATGACCTGAAATCCATCCATAGGGAACTCAAGTAAGTTAACCGGTAAGTCTACTTACCCAACCATCATAGACACCCCTTTATAAACCTTATGACATGACACTGACTCCCCTAAAAGTATAAACACATTATATTTTACCAACTCAAACTCCCCCAAGCCCATTGCTAAAGCATGACCTCTAGACACAAACGAATGGGTATCCCCTGAATCAAATAAAACAAAAGTTGGTTTATGATTAAAAAGAAAGGTACCAGTAACGACTTACGCATCCTCCTCCGCCGCCTGTTTACCCATCATAAACAATTTACCACTATTATTATGACCTCCTCCTTGTACCGTAGTCGCCGATGTAGTAGGCTTGGTCGACGAATTTTGGTTCACACTGTTATCCGGGCGTTGATATGCTCCACCATTGTTGCGGTTATAGCCACCATTGTTGTTGTTGCTCTGACCACCCTGATTGTTCCATGATCCAGCTGGCCTGTTACTCGCCATACTCTGACTCGGAGCCTGCGAATATTTCCCGTGATAAGATCGCAAGAAGCCTCCTCCCCCAACACTCTTACACGCAAATCGCTTGTGGCCTATCCCGCCACAGTTGAAGCAATGTAAGGTAGAGTTATCACTAGAGCTCTGACCTCCTCTTCCCCCAAAACGAGATCCCCTACTGAAACCAGACCCACCAGAATAAGCTCTGGCCTGGTTTTGGTTACCACGCATGAAACTTGACTGGTTACCACTCTCATTCTCAACCTTTATTTTCTCACCTCCTTTATCTATGGCCTCCTTGGCCATGTCAAACAACCTCTCAGCATGTCCCACTCTCTCGTAAATTTCTGTTAGGTAAGAGATTACCCCAGCAGGTAGCCTCTCCAAGATCCTCAGTGATAGCCCCTTCTCGAAACGGAGAGCCAGACTCAATTGACTCAACTCCATGTCCTCCGTATAACGCGCGGTTCATTGAACTTATGATAGTATTCAGCCATGGTCATACTATCAATCATAGAAAAAGTGTCAAATTCAACCCTCAACTTACACGGATATGCTCCGGGACAAAGTGATTCCTCATTGCCTTCTTGATGAGCTTTATATTTATATTAGCCTTGCAAGTGAACGAATGATCGTTGTAGCATTCGAGGGTCGAACCCAAAGGATGGGATTATGGCTCTTAAATCGATTGTTTGCTTTCTAGTTTACTTCTAGCAAGTGCTTACGATGAATGATAAGCTAACCGATACGACTATGACTAAGTGCAAGTAAATGAAATATATGATTACTAAACGATTAAGACGATAATTAAGGGGACTAGGATGGTCGATTCACTTGTGTAGACAAGGGGTCAAGTAATGGCAAAGGTTGACAATTAATTTAAATTCAAAGGTAAGCCCCCACCCCTCGATGTGAGACAGACCCTTAGGTCAATGTCGGTCAAACTCTCGTTCTAACATCCCAAAACCCGATAATTGTCAAGTCTTATCTACACACAAGTCAAGCTCTCACCTAACAAGTAATAAGATAGTAAAAGGACTCAAATTCTCATTCAAGCAATTCCACAAACACCTTGTATGCATGACAATTATAAGAGAAATTACCCATAAATTACTTGTTTGTTCAATCCAATAATCTACCCATATCGTCTACACAAGGTTCCCCTCCACCCTAGTATTACACTACTCAAACATGGTAATAAAAATGGAAACAAAAGATGTACGGTTCAACAAGTAGATAGCAAGAGGAAGCATAATGTAAAGACAAATAAATTGAACAACAATGAACATGTAAATAAATGAAATGAAGTGAAATTAAGAGAAGGATTATACTGACATTAAATAAAAGTGGAAACTTGGATTGAAACAAGTAAGATGAATCTCTTCTTCCTTCAAATTACAACCCGAAAATAAATGTAAACTCATGAGAAATTGTAGATCTTGCATAAAATAAACAGTAATTGAAGTTTGATTGAAGAAAAATTATAACTTTAATTGAAGACGGATTAAAACTAGTACATAGGGTTTTTATAAAAATAAAGTTATGGAAATAAGCTAAGATAATAATATTCAACTAAGACTAATTCCTCCTCTTATGCTTAATCTATATAATAACATAAAAAGCCTAACTTGAGCACCATATTGTGACACGTGTTGATCTTAGTATCTCTTAGAAATAAGTTGTTTTTAACATTTTGTTTAATTCTATAATTAATAATTAATTAAGACGACATAATCAATTTTACTTTTTATGTTTCAAGCACCTAACTCTTCAACTGTCTAGCTATTTATCGGTAATTAATTCCTTTTACAAACATTAAACGCATTGTCCAAGTGAAATAATGGGTGGAGTTAAAGCTTCCGCCAAACGAAGAGTCATCTATACAATAACATAAAAAGGCTAGATTTAGCAGCTAACTAAACGACACGCGATGGAATAAAATTACGGGGTAGATTAATCTTTTTCAAAAAAAAATATTAAAATAGAACACGGAAAGACAAACTAGTAATCATCAATCTTACTTAAACATTCATCTCCTTATTGTTACTTCACTCCATAATCACAATTCACAATATTTATCCCTCTTTAGTGCAAAACTTTCATATTCTATAATTATGAAAATTCAACAAATTTTTAAACTTTACTCCATTTTCATTTGTTTGATTTTTCAAAGCTTTATGTTGAAGAGATAAGAGGAAGAATAGAAGAATATAACAAGCATTTGTAATGCATAGTTCGTTTTTAGCATTGTCGAATGCTGATGATGGCATTTGAGATCGTCGATTATCGAATACGTCTATCTCAAATTATAATCTTAGCTTTGTAATTTCACATCTTTAATATTGATAGAAGCATGTTTTGGTGAAATTTTTAATGCATTTAAAAAAAATTGGTGTAGACCATCCGGTTTAATCCGGATTCGAGCCGGGTAGGGCCACTAGGGCGGTAAAGCTCTCCCTCACGAGTTTCAACACTGCTGCGTTCCCAGGGCTTGAATACGAGACCTCTGGTTAAGCTAGAACAACCATTTGTCAGTTGATCTAAGTGCTCATGGGTATGCATTTAAAATTGATAATGTGTAGTCAATTTGTTGGGATTGTATTACATACAATAATAAATTATAGATGTATGGACTAAGCAAGGCAAGTTTAGTGTAAGTAGTATTCTCTTATATTTTTAACAAATTCGGTTAAGAAGGTAGCATGTCTTTTATTTTGATCTTTTGATGAGAGAATGTTTCATGAATATCTATGTGATTTTATCTATTATACTTATCTCATTTAATTTATTTTTTTCATTTGATTAAACTGTTAAAAGAAAATGCGTGAAAAATATTTTAATTATTAAATATAATTAATTATCTCTAAACTTACAACTATGGTTAATACTATTTATTATACCTATAATAATCATCGTTTTAATAAAGTTGTAAACTAATAAAATTATCATATAATTGTTGGGCAAAAACTATATCACTAGAATAATAAATACATGATTCAATAGGGAAAAAATTAAATAACCATTAGAGAAGTCCGGTGATTTTTCACGGGAAATTAAGCTAGTTTATATTCTCAAATACGCAGACTCCAAACTCCTTATCCCGTCTTCCTCTTGTTCCTTTTAGGGGGCGTTTGGTTCGGGAAAGGGAAAGGGAATAGAATCAAGAAAGGGAAAAAGGGGGAAATGAATGGGATTACCCCAAAAGTACTATGTTGTTTGGTTACTCAATTATAAGGAAAGGAATAACA
>VHZZ01003646.1:20432-33582 GCA_009801015.1 Silene noctiflora
TGGTTGATTAGATAATGGCTGAACAATTGAAAACCCTAATTTTTTCAATTTATAATTCCTATATAACAAAATTATTTCACTAATTGAATAATTATAATTCATTATTCAAGTTCTTAAAATAATTGAATTCGATTTTAGGAGAAAATGCATGTATAAGACTTAATTTGTTTAGGTTTAGAAAAAGGGTATGCTATGAAAAGTTAATGAAAAATTGTATGTGAAAGAGTAAAATCCATATATGAAAAAGGTAATTCTGCCTGTGAAAAGTGATTTGATCAGAAAATTTGGCGCCAAATTGATTTTTTAAAATATATACCATGTAACTAGTATAGTTCCCGTGCAAATACACGGCTTTTTTAGAGGAGAATATTAGAGTTTATAACAATTAATTTACATTAATTTAATTCAGTTTGAAATTTAGTGAGAAACTATACTATTGTTGTATCTCATATGATTAATTGTAAAATAGAAAGTTCAATAATTAGGGGATAATAATGAGATTAAACATTAACTGATGATTTTTGAGTAAATAAGGATTTTATTTATTTATGGCATGTAAATATAAAGGGGATAATAATGAGATTAATTAATGAGAGTAGAGACCACTATTAGAAACTGACTGAATAATTAGGGGGGAAACTTAAGCGGGAAAAATTGGAGTATTGTTAATCTTTTAGTATATATGGGATATTTAAATTTAACATTTATTTAAAGAGATAAAATTGTCATGCGATAATTATCTCTATATCGACTTTAAAAATTTCTTATTTGACATTTTATTTTATCGTTGTGTCATATAATAAGGTACTCCGTATTTGATAGGATTTAGTTTCCTAATTACGATCAAGGTAAGAGTCTATCTTACGCTATAAATAAAGGACTCGTGTATTCATATTTACGCAACCTCGAAAAAAACCAGAAAGCTTATAAATCCTAATGGCCTCATCGACAAATATGCTAGACATGTACCTGACCTTCCGCCCCATAGCAACCGACATCACCACGGCCAATACGAACGACTTGTATGCGGTGGTTTCGCAACTCGAGAAAGGCAAGCGGCCGTATAGAACAACCATAAAGAAGAGGGAAAACAAAAACATTATTTTCCTTAATGTTGATACACGTACAGATGCGATACGCATTCAAGTGTTTTCCCGGCGTCATAGGTTGCTTCCCGACAAGCGCGTTGGACAAGTCCGATTTCTAGTGTCGGAGCTAGTGTCATCTTCGAGAGACGATGGGACTTTCGCGATATTTGAGCTAGTATCGCCGCGGTCCAAGAAACGGAAGGGTCATGTTTACTTCTCGTCTACGACGATTATTGACGGAAGAGAATTTCCAGCAGTTAAGGGGAGTCATGATCAAGTGTTCTCAAGATGGTGCCAAATTTCGGTTTCAATTTGAATAACAGAGCTCGGATTCTAAATCATACGACTGGTGGTTTAATTTAATTGCATTTATAGTACATTGGTGTTGTATTAAGTACAATATTGCAAAGTTGTAAACAAGATAAAATTCTATTGTTTTAATAATTATCTATGTAATATATTCATCATCTCTTGAAACAAAGCTCGGATTCTAAACCATATAACTGGTGGTATAATCTATTAATTGCATTTATAGTACATTGCAAAGTTGTAAATTGTAATCAAGATAAAATTCTATTATTTTAATTTCATCATATCTTGCAACAGAGCTCGGATTTTAAACCATACGACTGGTGGTGTAATCTATTAATTGCATTATAGTACATTGGTGTTGTATTAAGTACATTATTGCAAAGTTGTAATCAAGATAAAATTTATACTGCGAAAATTGGCATCCTTTGGTATTTATCTAAAATATATTCATCATATCTCGCTATTTTTTTTTTTACAATGTAGCTTGTTCGAAAACACTAAGACAAATGATTTAAGTACATTGTGTGTCCATCGAAACCGTATGAGCAGGCCTAGCGTTATAATCTTGTAATCGTATACTAGAGTTGTAGACGGGTCGTCCTATTCACTCGATCAACCTTGTTAATCCATAAAAACAGGGTACACAAACAATTTATTTTCACAAATTTAATTACATGTGTCAACAATTCGGTTCACTAAACCGCTAATTTAATTTGGTTCGGTCTGACTAAACTACGAACCTTAACCACACCAATTCAAACAGTTTTAAACGCTTTGGTAAACCGCTTAAATGGATTTAGTGGTAGATATAACATGGAAAATAGATTTTAAATAAATCCCTTGGTCTTTCAATAACGCTATTGAGAGATCGTCTCTAAAAAACTAGTGTTGTTTCAAATTTTGTTTACTTTTTCTACTGATTTAATTAAATATTCAGTATTTACTATATCCAACAATAAACTTATTATATAAACTTTAGTTTTAATCAACTTAAACAATAATTTTTGCGTTCAGATACACACAGAAATTGAGGCGAAAGAATAATTTTCTTATATGGTTATTTTTTCTATAATATATCCCGCGTTTCTTCGAATTCTATAATATAGCCTCGAATTTTCAAAAACACACAAGATACCCCTAAACTCTATAAAATGCTCTAAAGATACCTTAAATGCCCAAACATTACAATTTTAAATATTATATTTGGTCGATTTTAGTCAATTACTCATCTGAAATACGTCGAGCCATCAATATAATCATCATTTACTCAACAATATACTTTTTTATGTGACAATCTTTAACCCTCAAAAAACTAAAAAACCCGAAGTTTTGGGGTATATTAAATGTTTCTTAAAAACCGAGGATATATGGTAGAATTGGAAAAAAATATAGGAATACACCGTCGAAAATCCCTTCATTTTTTTTTCCATTTTTTTTTTATAAAAAACGGATCAGTTCGGTTAACCGTTTTCCGCAGACCTAGAGATAAAGTTAATCCCCCTCAACTTTTTATAATCCCAAAAATAATAAATGCAAATACAAATAATGTGAAAAAAGATGCACCCCTCCAAATGGAAGAACATTTGGCGGGAATTTGTTGCATGAAACAAAAACTAAAACGTACAATTTGCAACGGTTGGCCAAAGACACCCACCATACACACACAATTATTTATATATATATATACGATGACATGATATATCTGACATCACATTTTAAGTTAATTTCCGTCACCGTATCATCAATTAGTATAAATAAATTTACTATACAAGGAATTTCAAAATGTCGATGAAAAATGAAGATGATTACGGAATGGGTACCGGTTCTGTAATAGCAATAATAATTGTGTTCTTCCTACTTATGTTTTTACCGTGGAGTTTACCTCCCGGCCCTGTGTCTCCTCCTTCGACTTTAACCCTTCTTATCATTCCGGTTGTTCTTATCATAATTTTCATCATCCTTCATTCCTCTTCGAATTCTTGACTCCATTGTTTTTCGTATCACCGGGTGATGTTATTTCATTTTCCCTTGTATGGTTGCGGTTAAGCAATCCTATTAATATATATTTGATATTTTAGTATTATTCATTTTGTTTACCTTTTTTTATTATTTCTCTCGTTTTGTTGTGTGAATATCTGTGTTAATTTACTTTTAGTATGTTTTGACGACACGATTTAATTTTTGAACCATTAATTAATCAATTCTATGAGTAAATGTCATGAAATACATACTTTTATGGAAACTTTGGTACTTGTAATTTTAAATCACTTTTATCATCCTCCTATTCGGAATACTAACGGAAGGTAAAGTCGTAAATTGATCCTGAAATTACGAATAAGATCCTGAAATTACGTATACAAAATGTAACGGAGTATATGAAATAAACTTACAGAAAAACAAACACGATATAATCAGGCATATCGTCTTTTTTTTGCACCGTTATATATGATTTTATTTTTCTTGTGAGCGATAGTTGGTGGATCTTAGAAATTTTAAAAGAAATTATTTTCAATTTTATAGAATGTGTAATATTTTACCGGTAAATGTCCCGATACTCAAAACAAAAAAAAACACCAATCATCCCAACATTTTGCATTAAGAAATCAAACTTTTGTTGTATATTGTACAATTCGGAATGAACACAACCATTTTGACAAAAACCATCCGATAATTGTATAATTCGGAATGAACACAACACAAGTATGTTTTTCGGAAGATGGAAATACTGAAGAAACGGAACTTGAAATTCTGCACTACACCAGAATGAGTCGATAATCTCCAATCAAAATGTTACGAAATTATAATAGTTACATACACGGAAGTGAATAAACTTACAAGAATCGTGGTAACCTTATGACCGACATACCCTTAAAAATTACAGTACTAGTTAGGCTCTCATTACATACAGTTAAGAAGAGGTTAACCTTGGTTAGATATGCTCATCAATTGTCGTTTCTGCACATCCGTATAATGCTATAACAAAGGGAGATGAATCTGAAGCAAAATTTCTGGCGATTTCTAGACAGCTATGCAAACTCCAGTAAAAAAGATGTACATTTCCTAGATATGTTACTGCCTTGATGTAATTATGAGTTCTTCAGGTGATCAGGGATGAGACGATCTCGTACTTCTTGGGTCGCGTGGGTTAGCTCTGTAATAAAACGAAAATTAACTAATTAAAACATAAACACAATCAATCGTATGAGTCTCACTCGAGAATAACTTTAAGGAGAGGGGCCAAAGATTACGTGACAGGTAAAGCTAGACCATATACCTTGAGTTGTGAAGTCAAATAGAGGTGGAAGGGGTTTGCCATTAGGCAAGCATGCATTTGGTTGCCTTAGATCATCGAAGAAATGATGCGCACACGCGTCCAGCTGAAAAAATGGCACAAGATTAGGAACCTCTTTACAAAAGGCATTTCAAAAATATCCACTGCATCTCTTAGACAAAATAGATTTATATCTCTGTATCTGTGTGAGAAATCTCCATGTAGTTTGTTTAAGTTTTCGGAAAGTGGGATAGATGATTATTGTTGGCAGACGAGAGATGACTAAGCACAAAGATAGACATACTACTTACGTTGGCTGACTATCATACGCTAATTATGAAATATAAGGGTATTCCATGGAAGTTTGTAATCAGATGAAGAACTTTAATCTGAATTCCATGTTATAAATTTATAATGGTGCAACGAATGGGTGTATATACTGGGACATATCACAGAGTGCCAAGCACAAAAGGTGTAACCATCAAAGAAATGACAGCGACTCTCCAATGATCAATGAGGCAAGATAGAAATAAATATATTTTCATCTTAAACAGACTGGAGGCATCATCATCAAAACAGTACCCTAAAACGTTGTCCCGATATAGGATTCGCCAGTGTTAGAGAAACAAAACATATTGGGTATGACAAAGACTTGTTTGCATGGAGCAACAAAGAAAAGATTCTCACAGCTGTGCAACGAAGATTTGGAGAATACTGAAGCAACCGTGACACGAGATCCACAGCTTCAGGGGGCATCCGCTTGTGAAACATCTGAAATCATAATGTGATTATTCATTCTTACATGGGCTAAAGAAGAGAAAATTTTAATGCAAGGATAATAAGAAACATAAAGCACTCTGAATTCGAAATAATAGTATTGTTAAAAAGTCGAACCTTGTGCCACGAATTAGCCTTGATTTGGGGAAATTTAAATTCGGTGTAATTAGGATTCATGCACTTTATTTCTTCTCTAGTTGGCGTTCCCAGAATCTAACATACCAAAACAGAAGTTGTACAATCAGACAAATTGTAAGACCGAAATGAGAAGATTGTAACTTTTATGTAATTATTACATCTAAACATTGAAAGCTTACCTTAATAATTTCCACAAGCTGGTCAACGCCGCTGTCACCAGGAAATAACGGCTGCACATGATTTGCAACCATAAACTATGAGCGAGGGAGAGAGAAGAGGAGATTCAAACAATCTTTCTAGTTACTTAGTTCTCTATATTTAGTTAAGCTACAAGAAATATGCTGATTGAAGCCTCTAATAAATTAAAGTCATCATTTAATGGCCATTTTGCCTTGCTTTCTTTATAAAATAAAAAGATAAAGATTAAGTTACGGTTCAATTACAGAAAAACCGTGCTTCATAGATTGATAATGATGTTTTAATCATACAATGCAGATAGTGCATCTTATTAAGTGCAGAGATGCAAATATTAACCTGTCCATGATGAAGCTCAGCCATTACACAACCAACAGACCACATATCTATTGCAGTTGTATATTCAGTAGCTCCAAAAATCAGCTCAGGAGCCCGATAGTACCGAGAGCAAATATAAGAAATGTTTGGTTCACCAGGAACCTGCAGTACTTAAAACCCAAATTAAACTCAAATCTAATAAGATCGCTTGAGAACTTTTAGCTACAAGTAAAAATAACATACCAGAATCTTTGCACTCCCAAAGTCACACAGCTTTACTTGATGTGTCCGTGGATTAACCTGCATTAATGAAAAATTTATTGCTTTTGTTTTCTATACAAAAATATAATGCTCTGGCCTCCAAAGAATGTCTAATTCCTAAAAACCTATGGGAATCCCCTCCGATCCCGCACCAACCAGATACACAAAATACTCCATAATTGCATCCCCTCTCCATAAACCCTGAAAAATAGTTACTATGCATAATCTTGGTATCAACAAAATAACCCAACATTCTCACAATAACACCGGAGAACTCAAAACATACAAAGATCTAACTACCCAAGTCCCTGTCCTGATTGGAAAAATGACATGGATCTAAATACTTGAAGTAGTTGCTCTATCGACCAGCCCACATAACTGAAAAACTTATATTATGACAATGAAAACTGTGTTCCAAATGATAGCACTGAAGAGGATACTTTTAATGGACATTAGCCCTTCCACAGTCAACACTCAACATACACTGTCAAATAAGAAAGTGATATGTGCTGCTAACTAATTGATTTCTACTCGCAATTCGCTTTTCCAGAGATACTAAGGCACCAAAATTTTGGCTTTGCCGACATATACATTCAGCAACAAAAATTTTACAAGTCCATGGTACAAAACAGTTAAGTATTGATAACTTCATGATGAAAGACAGTAGGTAAACAAGAGTGTGAAGATAAACCACTCTAATGCATAAAATTATATAGCACTCACCAGTATATTCTGGGGCTTGATGTCACGATGGCACACACCAATAACATTGTGGAGATAATTTAGTGAACGACAGATCTACACAAAAACACTTTTGTTCAAAATCCAGCAGGTAACACAAACAAGGTCTTGCAGTTGAAAGCACATAAAATTTGGGAATTTATCATAGCAGTCTAAACTCTTAACCTCACCTGGTAGATATACAATTTCACAAAAAACATAGGCATGTGCTGATTCATGCTGCTAAACTGCTTCAAAACACGGTAGATAGTTTCTGGGACATATTCTAGAACAAGGTTAAGGTACACCTCATCTTTTTCTGTTGTCGAATAGAAAAAGTGCTTTAGTTGGACAACATTGGGATTCTCTAATAAGCGCATGACCTGGAGTTCCCTGTTCTTATATCGCTTATCTTGCAAAACCTTTTTTATAGCAACTAGCTCGCCGCTTTCCAGGCACTTAGCCTGAGAGTACAAAGAGAGAAACGTCCAAGGATTATTCGTTTTGTGCTTAAAACTTGAAATAATCACAAGAGTGACAATGAAACCATTACTCAATTACCTGAAATACTACACCAAAGGTGCCAGTGCCAACCACGCGTTCTGCCAGGTATGAAACTGTCTGGAATAAAAATAAGAGCAACACATTGAGAAAAAAATATATGTAGAGGAAACAGGAAAGCTACAAAAATTCATGTAAGAAACAATTACAAGAGGACTATCTTAAGGCAAACAAGAGGACTATGTTGTAACCAAATGTTTGCCTAAACAGTCTACTACAACTCTACAAGTACAAAGTAAACCCAACAAGGCCCACAGCCCTAATATATGGGGCCTCACTAAAACCCATTTCAAGGTATTAAGGTATTGGTGATGGTCTCGTAAGAAAGTTATAAAATAATGAATAAGAATCAAGGGAAAATGATATCTGCAATTGAACATAATCATAGCCATTGGCAACCAAACAAGTAAGCAAGAATATAATACAACATAAAAAGACAATTCTTAAACTTCAATCAATCACTACATAAGGAGAAACGGAAATAGAGTAATTTAGTCACCTGTTTAGGCAGCCCATTATCACCACCTATCGTTGTAGTTATTATCTGGCCTGTTTCGGTGCCATTCCCACTTATAACAAGTACCTCCATTTCCTAATCAAATGCATGAAAAAAAATGAGTAAAAGAAAATTAACCTTTAAGGTGCATTAAGAATCATTAACATAGAAACCAGTTATTCAAACATGGTGAAAGAACGCTAATCATTTTCCCACAGTCGCAACTTCCCCCCAAAATTGCTCTTACACCTTACACCAAAATCACTTCTACAAATCAATCTATAATCTCCATATATCACATTCCAAAATTACAATCCAAAACGGAATTTTGTAGGTTATTAATTCCTGAAACTAAATGATACATTCCTATTATGCTTCCAACATACATAACTACGTCACACATCGAATATACAACGTATTCAGCTAAAATCTGGTACAGTTATGAAACAATCTTGAACATAGCACATTAATTTCCCATTAATCACCAATTAAATTCAAATTTCACAAAATTCAAACAATCTAACATCGAATATATCACGAATTTAGATGAAAACTGGTACAATTATGAGATAATCTTGAACATAACACATTAATATCCTATATTCATCAATTAAATTAACATTTCACCAAATTCAAACAATCTAACATCGAATATATAACGAATTCAGCTGAAAACTTGTACAATTATGAGATAATCTTGAACATAACACATTAATTTCTCATAATCATCCATTAAATTCACATTTCACCAAATTCAAACAATCTAATATCGAACATATAACGAATTCAGCTGAAACTGGTACAATTACGAGATAATCTTGAACATAACACATTAATATCCTATATTCATCAATTAAATTAACATTTCACCAAATTCAAACAATCTAACATCGAATATATCACGAATTTAGATGAAAACTGGTACAATTATGAGATAATCTTGAGCATAACACATTAATATCCTATATTCATCAATTAAATTCACATTTCACCAAATTCAAACAATCTAACATCGAATATATAACGAATTTAGCTGAATACTTGTACAATTATGAAATAATCTTGAACATAACACATAATTTTCCCATAAATTATCAATTAAATTAACATTTCACCAAATTCAAACAAAATTCCAACAAAACAACACAAACATTACATTACATTGAAATTACAAAAATTTAACACATTAATTCCCCATAATCATCAATAAAATTAACAATTCACCAAAATCAACCAATAATTCAAACAAAACAACACAAACATAACATAAAACTAAATTAATATCACAAAATTAAACAATTAAATCAACAAAACACATACAGAATCAGATAAACTTCTCCCAGAAGCAAAACTTTTGAGACGTCGCATCATATCCATGGCTTCTCCTTATTCAATTTTACAATTCAATTAAATTAAAGAATAATTAAAAAAGAATTAAAAAGAATCGTTTTTCCCTCAATTCTTCCCCCCTTTTTCAAACCCTAGAATTCGAAATAAGAAGGAGAATTGAAGAGAGAAAAAAAGGCGATTCTTCTCTTCTCTTTCTCTTCTCTTCTCTTCAATTGAATATTATATTATTAAAATATGAATAAAATAATAAAATAAAAAAGATTTGATTTGTTTTATTTAAGGTAAGGTGAGGAAGAAGAATCCTCAAATGATGGTGATTCTCCTCAATGTTTTTGTCCATTCAATTTTTGAGCTTCTTTACCGTTGGATCTTTCCATGGACATGGTATATTCCTTGAGTGTTTTCTTTGTTTATCACTAATTTACGGGTCGTTATCAAAGTTGGCTGGTGTGAGTGGTAAGGGCTCTCATCTCTTAAACAAGTGGTAAGGGGTTCGATTCATGACTCTTGCGAATGAAAAGGCCAAACTTGGGACGGGTCAACCTATTAAATTGCCTTCAGTACCCGAAGGAGATTGCCCCAGTTGTCGGTAGGTGATACTCCTGGTCAACACCAAAAAAAATTAATTTACGGGTCGTTTCGTTCATTGAATCTGGTTTGGATGGTGTTTGAAATAAGTGGAAGGATGAGACATTTCACAAATTAACAAAGGCCCTGTTTTTTTAGATTGAAACTGTTTGAACTGAACTTAATGGAACTGAACTAAATAGAGTTGAACTGAACTGAAATGAGCTGAAATTAAGTCCAAAAGAATTGGGCTAAAGACTTTGTGAAAAAAAAAAAAAAAAAAATTACAAAGACTCAGGTGGTTAACTTGCATAATCATGGGTCAAACGTCAACTTAATCTCGTTCAATATTTCTCTTAAGTCTGTATTTGTTTGTTTTTGGTTTGTTGAAAGCTTAGTATCACTAAGTCGATTGTTTAATTAGGGTGAGTATTAGAGACGAAAGTGGCCCACGGCTCGTGTCAGCCAATGTGTATGGAGGAGAAAATGGAACTGCCTGGGAACGAGAAGGTTGGATTTGTGTCATGTTGTGCTTCGATGTGTCCAAGTAATTCCCCCACTTCAGGCTTACTTCTTTGCATTTTGGGCGTGCCTAAGCTTCACCTATCTAGGTGGGACTTCAACCCAGGTACAAATGTACAATCCACGACCCATGATGTGTCGCACCGTGTTGGACCAACTCCGTGTATTACTAAAAATAGACCATGAACCATGCTGAATTGCTGACGTGGGCCAGCCCAACGACTTAGGACTTATGAGACATGTTATCCATGAAATAGGCCCATTAACAAATGATCTGCAAGAAAGATGAACATCTAAAGCCCAATATGAGGAAAGATGAGCAAATTATTTGTTCATGTGTTCCAAGTTCGAACTACTTCCAAATCCAATTTAGTTAATTTTTTGTCCAAATTCATATTTCTAAAAATTATGTTAGATTTGAAAATTTCGTGTCATATGGTTGTGTGAAAAAATAGCGATATAATAAAGGGCATGCAAAAGCATTATTTATTCAAATTAACGATCTTTATTATAAGAATGATTTTTTTTTTTTTTTTTTTTTTTTTTTTTTTKCAAAATTGTATTTTGACAATTTTTACATCGCTGGTAGATGTTGTGTGACGTTTAATTAATGAATCAATCTCTCTTGCAGTAAAAAAACGAATCTTTGTGTATAATAGTTATTTTACACTGTTAAAGTCATGCTTTATCCGTCGCGGTCATTTGTTTACCTTTGGTTTTGGCACACAAACCAAGATAATTGGCGAGGACCATCGGTGGTGGATATTGTGAATGATAAGTAGACAATAATGGAGGTGTATGAACCTATTTTCGATTGAGATTGGTTTATCGCACACTGGCAGCCTCAAGTTGCTCCTCAAATTTTGTGAGGCCACTTTATGTGACCCGAAAAACCGTCTGCGTAATTTACGAATGTTTTTGTTCTGTGTCTTGTAATCTCGAAAACTGTGTATTACATTGATACACACTCCATTTTGAGCTGTTCAGGAGGCCGTATCGGGTAGTGTTTCTTTTTTGCTTTGCTTTACTACCACGTTATCGGGGTCGTTTCAGGAGTTACCATGTTCACTTTCAACCCTAAATAACAAGTATTAAACCATTTTCAACGAGTATCCGATCTCCGCCCGAGACTCGTTTATCACACACCGGAAACCTCAAATGTCATCTGTTATTCCTCAAAATTTGTGAGGTCGCTTAGTCTAACCCGAGAAACCGTACTTGTGATTTACACACATTTTTGTTCCGAGACCCTGGAATGCCGAAAATCGTGTATTATACACTTCAATTTTAGCAGTTCGGGAGGTCGTAACGGGTCGTGCTTCTTTTTCTTCCGGTTTGTTTACCACATGTCCAAGGTCGTTCCATGAGTTACCCTATTCAATTTCAGTCTCAAATAACAAGTATTAAACCATTTTTATCAAGTCCGATTTCAACCCAAGACTGGTTTATTGCACACAAATATTAAACCATTTTTATCAAGTCATGTGTACATTACAATTAATTTTTTTATTTTTTTTCCCTCCAACATTCATACCTTAGGTTATGGGTCGTCAACAATGAACAAAATCACATGATACGTCAAATGATATAGAAAGATGAAAAGGTATTATTGACATGAAGTGATAGTTGATATATAAAGTCGTTATATGTGAATAGTTGACCCAACTCTATATTTGTCCAACACAAGTTTCTCAATCATTGATGTATCTTATCAACCCCGTCACGAAGATGTCTTAGTATAGTAGTTAAGACGGAGTTATTGTAGATAATAGGTTCCAGGTTAGAATCCCCCATCCCGTCTATTGTAATGTAACTATGTGCGAAAAAAAAAAAAAAAAAAAAAAAAAAAAAAAAAAAAAAAAAAAAACTGTCACATTTCAATGCTTTAATTGCTGCATAATTTTACTTCTAGCTATGCAAGTCCTAAGTCTCTTTTAAAACGGCAGTAAAAATTTGTGTTAATGAGATTAGGTCGAGGGTTTAAGACAGAAAAAGGAAGTTGCAAACATTTGAATCTTTAGTAGCATGCGTAATAATATAAGAGATTAAATCGTATCTACTATTCAAAAGTTTAATGATGCAATTATATAATCACAAGTTTTAAGAGTTAGTCTTATGTAAGATCGTTGTATCATGTATGGTGTATGATGGTTTTATAATAAACATTGCACATTGTTTAACGATAATAACAAAAGAAATGCAAAAACAGTTATAAGATTATTGTATAAGTTATATGGAGTACAATGTTTTAATATATGTTAATGTTGCAAATGCATTAATTCAATTAAAAAACAATGTATTTTAAGTCTATTTAATGTTTTTTTTTTGTTAAGAGAAGGGAAAAGGGCGATTTTGATGCTGAAAGGATTTGAAACCCAGGTCATGGGCACCATATTTCATCTCCCTTACTAATAAGAGAATAAAATTTCCCAATAATTTTCCCTCTAAAAGGAATCTGGTTAAACAAGGAAATAAGAGCATATTTTTATTAATCTATTATCTTTAATTAATATATAATCTTTAATCATTATAATATTTTAATTAAAAAATAAAAGAAAACTGGTATAAACCTAA
>VHZZ01003646.1:48406-65709 GCA_009801015.1 Silene noctiflora
AAATTACAAAAATTTACAATATAAATTATACTCCGTATAATTCTTGCTTGATAATATAACACAATAAATACAAGCATTTATACTCTAGATCTATATTAAATAAAACATAAAATAACAGTAATCGGAAAACATTTAAATTTTTTGGTTGATAAAATTAGCGACTGCATTGAACATTTTATTATTACGACCCGTACATTTTCTGCACGGGTTTAAAACTAGTTTTCTTAAATTCTTACTCCCTCGATCTTTCAATTAATACGATTGATTGAATCGAGGGAGTGCTTGAATCTAAAGAATGAGAGGAAGTACCAAACAAAGTATTTGGTCGTACCAAAATAATTAGCCATTAAATACCTAAAAAGTTACCTTACATAAAAATAGTACTAATTCGTACTCGATAATACCGATCGAAATTCAATTAGATTTTTGGACAACAAAAAATTGACATGATTACATTTTAAGCTACAAAAACCAATGATATGGATCTAGATTTGAGTCAATACCCGAACCACCACCTTGTTATAAACCCGCTTTCATTTCTCCACCACATCGTGTATATAGCAAGGTGTCGCGTTTAATACACGCGGGTTCGTTCTTGACTCACACCTCAGATTTCGCGCTTCAACAGTGTTATGTAAAATCAAAGCTACAACCCAAAAAAACAACAATTTATTTATATACCATCTCAAATCGCGAAAATTAACCTCCCAACATCGGATGGTTGCTCACACCAACATCCGTTGTTGGATGTGGCTAATTTTCGCAATGTAGAGCGGCCTTGATCTTCTGGACAGTGCAAGAGATTAGATTGTTGACAGTCTCTACTGACTCTACAGTGAGCTTGGCTGTAGGAAGGCTATTGACAAGTATTTGGAAGGCCACAGTAAGGAGGGACCCACCAACCCTACTTTGGCCAAAACCATGGTTGTTAGATCCACGGGAGTCCGACCCATCAGGGACGATGGAGAACCCGGAGGGTAAAAGTGCCACATATGCCGAGTCTCCACCATTCATCACCACATGCATTGCAGGGATGTCGACTGGTGCGTATACTACCAGCGATCCTGATGCGTCTGTGCATGTTTCCTGCAGTATTAGCATGCTGCTCTGGTTCGGGTTCATTGCCTGTACACAAAAGGAAGTCATAAATATCCACCATTTTCTTTCATCAATTGAGATATGCAACCGGTTTGACGGAAATGAGATGATGCACCCGGGTGGTACCCAATCTCGAAAAAAATAAAATTGTGTTGAGTGGTCACACAAATGCTGACCGACCCTTCACACCAAAAACAAACTGAAATGAACTGTCCCCCCCACATTTTGACTTTTATCATAATAACCTTCTTCTGATGTAAATAGAACCATAGGTTAAAAAGAAAAAGGCTGTCACCAAGTCTGTCCCAAAGCAACATATACTTCCAATATTAGATTGCAACACTTTTAACCATTAGCATAACAAAAAACAAAGGCCTTTTGACCTTTCACTCCAAGACACATGCTATATTCCAAAAACAAACCTATACTAATGCAAGAAAAAAACATGCATTTTCTGAAGCAAATCACGTAAAAAATATCACCACAGTGAAATAATTATTAAAGGGTAATTTAATTTAAAGGGTAATAAAGTAAACATACATTAGCTCGAAGGAGGGAGACGCAGTTGCCTTGATCTTGGCCCTTGGCAATGTGAGCCATCTCCTGCATGGGTCCGCCGTTGGATAAGATGTCCCACTCGCTTCTGAAACGTTCATCACGCAGGAAATCAAAGAGTCTTTGAGGGGAGACTGGAAGCCATACTGAAGTGGCAGCGCTTAGGACAATTCCCTGTGGCTCACCCGGGTCATCAATGCTCTTTCGAGTCATGACCCTGACATTCTCATCTACGTTGCCCATGTTGAGTTTGTTCCATTGATGTACTGTTGAGGCGCATACTCCGACACAGAAGTTGTTGGTCATTCTTTGTGCCAGCTTTAACATGCTTCTACGCCCACTTGCTGTTATTGCTGCATTTGGTTCCATTAATTTAGCATTCACCATATTACCAATAATATTTTATCTTGACTTAATTTCTCTAGTCGGAGGCGAGACAAATGGTCAGATCAGACAAACCATACTCTAATTGTGTTAATTGCTGAGACATTATTTTCACATGACCAGTAACCAAATTTACATCATAATATGCGTCCGTCTATGGAACAAGGAATTATTATTTTTTATTTCACCATATTCCAAAATTAGCGATAAATTATAAAGAAATATAGCGGTTACACTATGAGCAACGGGTTGCTGGAGCATGACAAAATAAAGAGGTAGTGAACGTGAATTCCCTCGCAACAAAGAAAATGACCAATACTTCAATAGACTATTTAACATGGAACAAATAATAAGAGCCCGAAAATATCAAGGTACGGTTAATAGAAGTGAAAGGAGGGTGATTACCCGTGTGATCTCCAGAGGGTACGGTGGAGGACATGAGGATAGCTAGGCACTCGCATTGTCTTTGAAGAGTAGCAATCCACCTCTGTGCACCAAAGCCCAAGCCAGCACTGACTAACGGCCTATACAGCTGATGAATGCTACTATCATCGTATTCAGCATGCTCCACCCATGTTACCTACACCATCATTTTATTGATTAATGCATGTTAATCATCAGAATGTAATTTCATTATATGATATGTTGCGTTTCAAGTTCGATAAATTCAATACTGTCAACTTAAACGAGTATGACAAAAGCAAACATCAGTTGGTTTAACATCAAGTAAGACCATGACAAAATTAACCAATCTTAATAATCGAGTTGAAGATTAAATGTCCAACAAACCCGAATAGTCACGACTATATGTGACCCGAAATGATGTAATTGAAATGGAAACCTTAATAACTTGGACTCGACCACCCAACCAGAAATGACCCGAAGATGAAACCAACTACAACCTTGTCCAAGTCTGATCTAAATGGTTCAATTGACAGACTGCATAAGTTTAGACTAGTTAGTACACAGTCAAATTGAGTTGAGTTTGAGGACAAAATAACGTTCAAAGGGAAAGCAAATATACAATCAGAATTCTGACAAAATAAACATCAGAGACGGCGCAAGCAAGGGAGAATAGAAGATTACATCTATAAATTAAATAAAAAACAATAGTTTAATATTAACACAACATTATTAGAAAACAAATAATTGCAAATGGGTATTAAAATAATCATATGATACGACAGTATAGTGTCTAAGAAATGATATAAATATTCTAAAAATACCACACTTATGTCAGTTGAATCTTGGATATAGTTTCAAGATTGGTCTCAATAAAATAGTACTCGTAACTCAAATTGTACTATGAGACCGTCGTAATGGTATGACCCTACGACCACATGAAGACCATTTTATGTTAAATAATGACCACTCATTATTATAAAGTGCACACTTTTAAAAGGTTTTACACTTTTTAACGTAAAATGGTCACTTTTTGACCGTTGCATTAGACGACGTTCGCACACAATAACAATAACAATTTAAATAATAATACTAATAACACAGATGGAGGGAGGACATTAAACAAACAGGCTAGAGTTCAATGAGATACATTAGTTCCCAATGCAGCAAGGTAATCTGGAGAGCAGGTTGGCATCGAGATATGGTATATTCATAGAAACAAAAGCATAGAAACTGGATGAGAACAAAATAGACAGTCTTGGGTTTTTGACCACAAAGTCTTCAGTGAGCAGTTGCACCAACATATTTAGGCTTAAGGGTAGGTGACACATCAACGTAACACAACATTACCCCAATGCCTCCCACAAATTGCGAGGTGAGAGGGTGCGGATGTCCGCAGCCTAATATTAGGCTTAAGATTAGGTGACACACAGAAATATGAATTTATGTGGTTTTGTAGTCATTGACGTATATGGAAAAAATTGTTTTGGTTTTGGGTTGATATTTTTTTACTCCCTCTATCTAAAATCTAAAGATAAACAAATGATTGGAATGAAGAGAGTAACGGCTTCTATACAAAAAAAAAAAACTTGAATGAAAAATTTAGCAAAAATATATGAAAGTGAATCCACAAAAGCTCGTTTTACATAAAAAAAATTACTTAAAAAAACGTAAATAATGGCGCAAGATAGGTAGATTAATTGATCGAGCTTACTCTTAACGAGTCTATTCCTTCACCCTCACATCTAAATATTATTGAATCTCGAAAACACTTTAATTTTAGTACTTTAGAACAATTTAAATAGACGAATCATGCGAGAATGGATATACTTTAGATATATGACTGACTATATATTTTCATTTTTAGTTGGACTTGCTTAAGACGTTGGATTGTACAATATACAAGTATTAAATGAGATATAATGTGGAAAAGGGTAGTTATACAGTTTTAAAAAAAAAACATATTTGAGCTTTTGTGTTTCATTTTATATATCCAGATTCCAGTTCAAGAAGATGACCGAGGCTGCATCTGGAATCGGAATAGAAACATCGAATACATTAGTTTAATCTCCCTATGTTTGTAGATTACAAGGCATTTGTTTACTGTACTTTATAGTAGAGAATTCTGTGAAATTATTGTGTTCAAGGTGCAGAAAATAAGGATAAGAGGCTTCTATTCATTAAACAATGGCTGAATCCTCGATCCTCTGACGCATTCATATAAAATATACAAGTATTGGGCAAGAAACAAGGCATTGTCAAAACTTGAGGGTAGCAAAATATGTGCCATAAAAGAAGCATCTACTTAAATAAACAAAACTGGGTGAAGATTCTCAAGAAGCTAGTGCTATTTAATTTAATTATTTCGAAACAAATCGAGGTTGAGAACCTTATGATCACATAATTAATCGATCACCATACAAACAAGAATCATAGATGCACGAGCTTAGAAAAAACTACACAACTAGAAAATATAAATGAATGTACAAAAAACTTAATACGGAGTACTGCAAGTAAGTTACGGTCTTAGATGTGAGACGAAAACAGTATGCCTATCAATAAAACAAGAAAGAAATAGTAATGATTTAGGTAGATCTAAGACCAACTCATAAAACACTCAGATGATGTGATTAAATGTTACTTTCACAAATTAAATGGGTTCTAAATGCAAACAGCTAGAAGACCCAAATTGCAGTTGCAACAAACTCATTAAAGGCTAAAGTAGAAAGGACACCAAACTTGGGATCAACACAAGAAACGAGACATAATAATCAGAAAAGGAATAAATCAGAATTATGTGTGTAATTACTACTAAGGCAAAACATTGTGGTACCTTAGAATAGCCGTTTGGCATATCTTGAACAACACATCCTGAGGGAAGTCTCCGGCAGTTAATGTATGTAGCTGAGCCGGAACTTTCTGGGATGCAGTCGATGGACACATCAACAACCGCCCACACCCCCTCCGCGTGCTGCTTACAGAACCTTAGGAAATTCACCACACGCACCGGCACCAAAGGTGATAGCACTTGAAGCTCCGCATGCATCTAATAAAAAAACAATTAAATCATTGTATGATGGATAAGAGCTAATTAGTATATCTAATTAGACATTATTATTACATTAATCAAATTACAGTTAAATAAATACTGATAATAAATTTGATTAAGATGGTTTAATTAAGTACCAGCTGAAGAGCACCATTTCTTGTTCCTCCCATTCCATTAGATATCACATCCGTTGTCGAAGCCCTAGCCACTATGCCGGGAAACATCTCCGTCCAACGATTCTGATGCATTAAAATCAAAATTAAACCATGGATTGTCAAATAAAAATGTCATTTAGCCTTTATCAAGCAACATTTCCTGATAAGTGAAACTATTAAAACATCTTTGTGTAGCAAATATCGGTTAAGGCTGTGAACATCAAACCCCCTACCACCATATCCGGGACCAATTGAGACACGAAGTTAAAGGGAAACTAATCTAAATGCTCACCGAATCCATCAAGGTTTCAACAAGGGCTAGGCTGTTGATGATAACCATGCCGGTTTCCCGAGAAGCTTCATTAACAAATCCATTAGGCTTCAATCCAATGCAAGAATTGAAAGATCTCATATACTCATCATGGTTCAAAATTTCTCTTCCACCGGAATCCATGCTCCTCATCCATACAGGTTCATCAGTCTGGGCCATCTTAACAAGTTCATCCATAGCACCCAAAGCCAATTCCAAGTACATAGACCTCTCGATTCCCCCCATATTAGTAGTCGCTTTCGTGGGAGATACACCCGCCAATGAATTGGATATGCCACTACCAAAGTCCGGAGCTAAAGGCATTGTAGATGTGACAGTGGCTAAGTGGTCGTAACCATTGGTACCCACGCCAAGTTCCAAGGCTGAACTTGGCATCTGTTGCTGACCCATGGACCCGGATATTGTAGACATGGATGACACGGGACGACCTAGGAACTTGCTCGCTAACACGCAAACACGGTCTAACTCGTCCTTCAATCGGGCATTTTCAATCCTAAGGTGTTGCTCTTCTATTGAAATGTTACCAATTATCGCGGGTCCACCACAGTTGGTACACATTGGGTTCCTCATGGCTTCTCTTATGGACATGTTTTCTGCTCTTATCTTATCATTCTCTTGCCTTAGAATGGAATTCTCATGCCTCTCCAATTGAGTCTACAAAACACAAGCAAATTACACCATCAGAATTAATCACTATATTTCATCCTTCATGAATCACCAAGATTGACACTCTTATTACAATCGACAAACCTTCATCTGAGTACGGCGATTTTGAAACCAAAACTTGACTTGTCTTGTCTCAAGACAAAGCCTTTTGCTAAGCTCCAACCTTTGCTTCTCATCGGGATGAGGACACTCTTTAAACACACTACATAAACAAGAAGACAAAAACATTAACTTTAGCACTTCAAAGAAATTTAATCAAACAGTACCAAAGAATACCATACACTCCCTCAATTACACTAGCTTCTTTTTCCACACATATTTTGAAAAACGTAAACAACCTAATGAAACGGAGAATATATAAACCCGTAGGAGAAAGTAAAAATAAATTTACGATTCAAGCTCTTGGATTTGTTGTGGAGTGTGTCGGTGATATCTTTTCTTTCTAGGAGGAAGGTCAGCAATATCTTGATCATCACCAGAAGCACCTTCTAAATTATCACTCCCAGATCTACTATCATGATCATCTTCTCTACTTCTTCTCATCCCCACTCCACTATTATTGTTATTATTATTATTACTTCCACTCCCATTATTATTATTTCCTTCATAATTCTGTTCTCCCAATCTTGTCACTTCCTGTCCCTCCATCCCTGTTTGCTGCCCCCAATTAAAAAGATAAAAAATAAAAAATAAAAAATCAGCTCCATACACAACAAATATCAAAAATGAATGAGCGAAAGCAATGGCTTGGATAAGACGGTCTCATAGTAAGATTATAACGGTTGTCATATTTACGATAAAACTGTCTTATCCAAGACTAACTGATTGAGTGAGTGAAGTAGAGGATTATACAAGAGCAAGGGAAAGGCCAGGAGAGTTGAAAAAAGAAGAAGACTTGTTGAAGGATGAGGTTGGACCCACAAGAGAAGAGTGAGTAATGGCACCAGGTGGCATGTTGTTGTTATTATCGTTTATGTATGATGTATTATCACCCGCTATTCTTCCACCACCACCACTACCACCGCCGTCTCCACCACCACCAACAACACCAGAAGAAGAAGCAGCACTGTTATCGAGAAACCCTCCAAAACTCATGAAAAAAGACACCTACTTTTTCTACTTTTTTTTAATAAAGATTGAATTTTAAAGTACAACCCAATATAAATGAGATGAAATGATGAAATGGGTATGACATAAAAACAAAAAAAAATGTTATTTAAGAGAGGAGATAAAGAGAGAAGACACAAGGTGAAGACTGAAGAGTGTCCAAATGTCTGCAATTCCTCTCTTAAATGACAACAAACAGAAAGATAGAGAAAGAAAGAAAGTTAGTATTGTTACTAAAACTAATACTACTATGAGTATTTATTAAGAGTTCTTAATACTAAATCAGCCTCTAGTTTAATGTTTATATACTAGTATTATACGAGGGTACGGTTGGTCTTTCTTAAGACAGCTATATATCCGTCTTAAGTATAAAACGGAAAAAGAGGTTATGATGGTGGTATTAGTGAGAAGAAAAACCCTAAGTAAGAGGTTGGAATTAAAAAAGGAAAAGGGTGTCGTTTGTGTAAAGGGGAATCTGCAAGGTTTGACAATTGGGAGAGGATGAAGAAGATGCTCCTATCATCTTTACCAAAAAGTTAGAGAGACTTTTAGGTGAAGAAATAGGGATAGAGAGAGAGAGAAGAGAGAAGAGAGATGATGAATTAAGGGGAACAAAGGTGAAGATAAAAGGGACAGTTTATGTGGAATTTTCGAAGCCTTACAATTACAACAATAGTGTACTAAGTTCACACACAGCTATTTAATAAAACAAAAACGTCGGTTGACTCTTTTTTTTCTTCAACCTTCCCCTGTTCCCTACTTTAGGCATCCGTTTTTATTCGCACAAATTCTTGTTTAAGACGACAAATAGATAATAAGACCAAAAAAAAAAAAAAGAAGTATGCCTAGAAAATGATGAACTCTTGTTCAATCCACCTGCATGATTTATATGAGTAATATTTGAAGACGGATATGACGAGTTAAGGGAGATCAATTGTTATTTGGGTCATCTCATGGAAAACTTGTCCTACTAAATGTGAAAGTTTCTCATTCTAGATGTAAGAAAGGTAAGCATGTCACATGCTGAGAAAACTATAAAATTGATCACACCAATAGTGTAGACATGTAGACATCATCAAGCTATAATCAAGTAAGAGGTAGATACTTAAATTTGTAACTGGACATGTAATGATATATATACTCCTTATAAATAAATGGAAAATGAGATTAACATAATCATAGGCCAAACAATAAGGCAATTGATAATTTGGATGATTAAAGAGAATTAACCATGTTTTCTTAATCTAATAAATATGCTAGTGACTATATCATGGAGCCATGGAGCCAAATTACAGAATATTATACGATATGTTAGTGTATGTATATACGTATACGATACTATTATCGTAGACAAATCTTTCAATGTATACATTGATTAGAATCATGTATGTAATTCAACATGTTATGTCATTATCAATCTAGTATCTACAACTACAAAAGAAATAAAAACAAAAGCATACTTATTTAATATAATAGAAAAATTGAGCTTAATTGGTCTTTTGTTTTTCTTTCAAGTACCATAGTGCATCGTCTACCTTTTCATTACACAAATTAATCAACTTTTGACTAATGTCTATAATATAGTCTTCGTAGACGTGACTATTACTGTAGAATTTGAATAGTGACATATAAAATCACATGTTATTAACCAACAACAAAGTAAATTTTTAATTAATTTATGCTTGACAAAACAAATGGAACTTTTACCTATTAAATCACTGATTTGATGTTAGCAAAAAGCTTAAGGTAATTGTATATGCTCATTATCAACAACAATAACATTGTCCAAGTGCCTTAATGGCACCGTAATTGTGGGGTAAGGAGTCGGATATATGCAGTTTTACCCTTTCATTAACAAGACAAAGAGACTGTTTCCAAATGACATAAGATGAAAATTACATGAAGAACTAAATCTAAGGATTTTTACTTCACAATAGAAAGAAGAGCATCCATTTTAGTGAACCATTTTGGTTTATTTCATCAAAATTCATGATCCAAAGAGTACTAAAGTCTTTGGCTTCATTCGAAATGAAAACATGTGGATTGCTCATTCTTCAAATTTAAAACAATTATTCAAGTCCATAGTGTATTATGTGAGGGAACTTGAAGTGCCTTTATTTCCATACCCATAATGAGTTTTAGACTAATATTTATTTTTAAGAATCAATTCATACTCATTAATATATTTCCACTTAAACACTTTTAGGACTTTCAAAATATTATCCACAAATCTCAAAATAAGACTTGAATTTCCAAAATCTACTTTAAAACTCTATCATTGATTCCTAGCCTCATCTTAAGACCCATACAATTCTTAGAGTAAGATTATCAGTAAGACTCTTCCAAATCTTAAAACTCTGCCACATCAGCTTTCCACTAACTTTTATTATTTCTTTATTATTCAGACTCACTTTAGACTTTATACATTATCCATCAGACTCGCCTCAGATTCTACTTTTCTACTCTCCACTTCACTTATTTTTTTTTTTTTAAAAAAAAATGTCCCATGTTATCCATTAATTGAATAATTTTCACTCATGGTGGGGTCAAGACTCACCTAAAGTCTTAAGTTGAGTCTTGGATTTCCAAGACTCAACTTAAGACTTTGTCAAGACTTTCGTAAATTATTAGTAGTCTTGAGTAAGTCTTGTCTTAAGACTTACCAAAATCTCATGTCAAAACTACCAATAATCTTACCCTTAAGACTCTAAACCTCCTAGACTCCTAGAGTCTTAGGTCCATAACCATTGATTGAGTCATTTCACTATAAGGATCAAGTCAAATAGCGACCGGAAAACCTGCCGCTGGCACACTGTCACTAAGCGATATTAGCCTTTAGCGACTGAAATAAGTTGGTGGCTAAATCTTGGTCGTGGATTTTCAATTTGCAACCCAAGTTCAATCGCTAATTCTGCAACCAAAGTATAATAAGCATCTAAGTTATAGTGACCGATTTTGTGACCTGACATAATCACCAAAATTCCGCGCAAAAACGAGAAACTCGGCTAATAGAGGATTCGTGTTACCTTTGGATTGGATGGGAGGGAGTATTATATTATATAACTTCCTATGTTCCGATCAATAAATCCATTCCAAATTCCCTCACATTAAAAAGTAAATGGCGCTTATTAGCTTAAATTAAAGTATCTTAAGCATCAAATTCTAATTTTAAAATCAACTTTTCAAATTCAAATGCTAAGTCATAAATTTGCTGAATAAAACATATCATTTTTTTTATTCAAATGAACCATATCAATCTTTTCGCACAAGTCATCTAATTTAGTCCAAATTTGATCCATCTCTAACACAAGTTGAGATCATTTGTTAGAATATAAAACGAATCAAGGAACTTCAACCATCAGCTTAAGCTTAAGCTTTTGGTTGAGATGGTTTCTTGACATCATTTATCACAATTTATGTTTCATCTCTTGTTCTATTATCGTCTTTGTGTGACACAACATTAGTATAATATACAATTATCACCTCTTTCATTATACAAGGGTTGATGTATCACGAGATTAAGGTAACTAAACACGATATAAGACACAAAATGAGACAAATGAACTAACGACCCTAAATTCAACTTAGGCGATCATTATACATACGCAGCTTAAGACCGTCTTAAGCTAAGACGTCTCACAACATCCTTTTTTTTCAACCTTTACTGTATTCGGACATAAAACCGTGTTAAGTACTTAAGTTAAGACAGTCTTAAACAATAATTGGTGATACGAAATACTCTGATCCGTATTAATCAGTGGGTCTCTACCCTCTAATACTCGATTATCAATCACCACAATTACTTTGGATTAATTAGCTTCACGACTTTTGCAAATCAAATTATAAATGAATTAGATAAACAATTAATAAACGAATTGAATTACTGTTTAACATCTCAATTTCAGCACCTACATATGCGGTCAGATAATTAATTTCCATTGAATTTTGCAGTATTATACGAATAATTGCAGCATATACAATGTACCAGAACAAGAATTCAATGCCGTAATTATGATCGTATAGAAAAATCAATCGAAAAACCTAACCTCGAAATTTTGCCGCGTCGCTACTAATTGATTTCGCAGTCATCTTCATAAATGGGGGGAAAATTAGGGTTCTACGCAGAATTAAACGCAAATGTCAATATCAATACTACGTGCAATTAAAATTTGATTGAAATAATTGGACGAATTCATATACCAGATTCCATGAAATTGTGTGCGCCGAATTTTTGATCCGCGATTTAGCCATTTTCGATCGATTGCGAAAGAAGCGCTGTCAATTTATGAGGAGATATGATGAATTTTTCAGTGATTGTAGAATTTAGGGCAAAAATTGATTTCATATTGATTTAGGGATAATGAAATTTCTAGGGTTTATGATCGTAAATTGGTAACTTTAAACGAGCAGTCTAATGTTTTTGCGGTAATGGTTTATATTTTCCCGCCCTTCGACTGAGTACGAGCTTTTTTTTGGGTTCCGAGGAATATTATCCGGTTTAGCGCGGATTTAGCTGAATAAGTTTAGAAGAGCTTTTATATATTTGTTTACATGTGTGATTAGCTATATATTTACGGAAATTTTATATTTTATGTTTTTTTACTTCGTATTTAACTGTTTCTCTCACCTATAATGTTATTGTTTTTGGTGAATGAAATCAAGTTTTTCGTTTTATAACTCTAGAACTATTAGCATGTCTAAATTTATGTTTATTTTAAATAACCTGATAATCGAAGGTTGATTTTTTTTGTAAGGTGTTATATGGTAATAATAGTAGTATTTATCGGGGTTTTGTTTGAAAAAACTAAACAACTCAATACTTCAAGTTTTTGGCTCCTTTTTTCCTATTTATTACGATTTTCTGCAATACACTTTGTATGCAGCAGCAGAGTTAATATTTGACATCAGAAGGAAATAAAAAGGTCGTTTGATAAATGGCTTGTTGGAAGAATTTTAGCATATTCGAGACTTTTGGCATGTTTACCAACCAATAATGCTAATTTTGGTGTTTGGAAAACAACATACTCCGTATTAAAGGAAAAGCGGTAACTTCAAATATAGTTTTTGTTTTATATCGTTGCAAACCACGTATATACCATATACCAGGTAAGTCACCCAAGGGTGACAGACTTGAAATCTATAAGATATGGACCTAGGCTATAAATACTCTTGGGAGGCTTGAACTTAGGTTTCCTGGAAATTTTACTCAAGTTTTAACTACTAGACTTCACCCTTGTAGCCGTAGCCACATAATTATATTGCCTCAGACCTCACTATTTTTGGGGACAAATGACAGATTTTTTACTGTTTAATTTATCTAATTTGAAAATCTTATTCAAGACCCTATAGAGAAGAAAGGTAAATTTTACGGTGTATCCTCGAGTATTTAGCTAGGTTTTCTATGTTGTTTCCCTACTTTTTTAAATTTTATGGTATAGCTCTAAACTCTATACATTACTGTATGCCATAACCTTATTTATTATCTTTGCTAACTTATTAGGAGTAGTTTCTTAATTGATAAATCGTCCATTTACCACAATATCATTCCAATTACTCGATAACCTATGTTCATTTACTTATTAGTCCCTCGAATTATCCTTTACCCCATCAAAAAAATATACGAATCTAACTAAAAATTCACCAAATCTCTATTATCATTTCACCATGCTTCATAATTGAGGTTTTAATAGTAGTTTTTACTTATTAAAAGTTATTTATGATGTTTCTCGTATAATATGGTGATACAACATTAATGAGTGACAATAAAGGTTAACGTACAATTGTTTGATAGTTAAAAAGTTAGAGAGTTGAAAGAGGTCATATCATGATGGAGGTCATGACGGAGAGAATGAAATCAATAAGAAATTTAGGGGTATATAATATAAAATATTAAAAGGAGAGTGGTACAACATAAAAACCGAGAAACTTAGAGATACAACAATAAAATGAAAATGGATTGTACCAAAGCAATTCTAAGTACGCGTTGTTCTCGACCTAAACCTAATAGATGGTCGAGACTCGAGACCAAGTAGTCATTGCTTGCATGATCGATCCAACCCGGCCACGACAATACTTCACACTTAATTCACAATTTGCATGAAGCTACAACACAAATTATGATAAACATCATTGTTTAAAAAAGCATTCTTAGATCTTAATTGGGTCATCAATGGAGCTGGCTAGCTATAATATACTCCGATAGTAGATATTTTATTTTTATCTATGACAGTTTATCGTTGTAAAAAAAAATCAACGAAGGTGGCTAGCTATAATGTTAATGAGCTATGCACTTAATGATCGTTCAAAATGGCCTCTAATGTGGCTCAGAAAACTTAAATGCAGTTGCATAATTAAATAAACTTAATAATATATAACAAAAGTCTTCTAATTATTGTACATTAGAACGTAAATTAATACAATGGTCACATGCATGCATGCAATATTATTATTACTTGTAATATTTATATGCGTTACTCTTGACCAAGAAATCAAGAAAATTTAATTGTAGATTTTATAATTAATTATTGCATGCACGAATTTAATTAAATCTTTTCATTAATCCCAATTCATCATCATCAATTTATGTGTTCCATTTTTATGATGCAAATTTATGTGTTCCATTTTTATGATGCATGAGACAATGATACAAGCATTCAATCTTTGTGTTATTATTCTTCCATTTTAATGATGGAACAATTATTTCATAGGGATTATTACATTAATGTGTAGATTTTGTAATCAATTATGTCTTGGGCAAATAGAGAACAACTTTAATTTGTTAAATTTAATTAGTAGACTTATGTCCTTATGATTATAGTATATTTTTTTGTGTTTTAAAGTGTGTGATAAATATTAAAGTGGCTTTAAAAGACTTTAATATATATATATATATATATATATATATANTATATACTAAGCATTATTTTCGCAGTAAGTAGATTATACATCCGATGTACTACCACCAGTTTTATAGTTTCTGAGCATTATAATAAAGTTTTTAAGTTTTGTTTTAAAAAATTTGAGTTTTACCATAAAGTTTCTGAGTTCATTCATTTACACAATAAGCTCAAAAAATTACAATAAAACTCAAAAATATTACATATAAGCTCGGTTAAATTTGAGTTTTGACGTAAAAAAAATTAAAATCTAACTTATAAACTTTAGTATGCTCAGAAAAAATATACATATGCTAAAAAACAATGAAGTTTGAGGTAAAAAGCTCAGGAAAAATACTTATATGCTCAAAAACAAATAAATTATGAGATAATACATCCGGTGTATGTTCATTTTTCTCCTCTTTTCGTCGATCTAATTACCTCTGACTAAAATATCTTCAAAAAGTTTAAAAAAAGGTAAATAAATGATTGAAACGATCATAATCGCTTTCTACGAAGGATCTAAAACCCTTTACATAAATTTTTTAGCTAAGGAGAGATTATATATTGTTTCATTAATAAAAATCAACAATACGATTTATACAAATACAACGTACAATTACATTTAGAATAGTCTAACAAAAATACGAATTCTATCATTTTAAGCTCAATAATGTTCGATATCATATAATCTTTGGTCGACTGTTTAAATGTCGACCTTGTACTATTTTTTTTTTTACCATTTTAATTAATAAACCATGTCATTAAAGACTAATTTACTACTTTTACTAACACTTTAATTTCAATTTGGAAATAATAATCCAATGCTAACTTATTGTGAAATAATACTACTTCATGACGAATTTAATTAAGACTAATATTTTGCTAAATAATTAGATATAAATAAAGGACCCAAAAAGGCCAAAATAATACAAGTAGTAAAAAAATATTATAATTAATTAATCCAAATCCCCATGCATCCAATTTAAGACTATTTCATTAGTACGACGTAGAAGCATATGCATGTAGATAAGCTCCACAAGAAGCAAGTATTATTGCTCTGTTAATTTCTGTTTTACCATAAAAATAAAATTAAAAAAAATTTGTAGAATAATACAAGTTGATGGATTAATTAGGGCATTAATTAATTAATTTTAATTGCGGGAAACTTCCTAATTTGATCCATTAAAGCGGGAATCAATTCTACAACTTGATGTGCAGCTTGACAATTTTATCCAATTAAGTGATCAATAGTGTAATAATCAATTCAATAACAATAATTAGTTTAGATCCCGCGCAATAAATGCACGGTATTTATAGAATTTTTATTTTTATATTACTTAATCATGTTTGATTAACACCTAATTAATTTTTCATATTTCACGTCATTATATTTTGATATGAGCAAAAAAAAAATTGTAAAATTATTCAATAAAACTGAGTAAAATTGAGCTGTAAAATAACAGTGGTATCTCATTAATTATTCATTTTTCTCGTTATTGTATTTTGTTTCGAAAAAAAAAAAAAACAAAAAAAAAAAAACTGAAAATTAATTCAAGAGAATTGAGTAATATGCTGAAATGTATTTTTGTAAAAAGTTTTTTTGTTATGAAAGTAATCACAACGATTTATAATTTTTATTTATACGTAGTATGAGTCAAGTCATTCTCAAATAATAGAATCAATAAAAGATTTATTAATTTATAATTTTATATTATTTATAGTTTAGTTAAAATATTATAGTTTAGTATTTGGTGAAAATTATATAATTCGATGAAAAAATTAATTTTAATAGAAAGAATTATATAATGAAATACATTATAATTATTTGTTCTCTTATTTAGTAAATATATACCTTAGCTTCCTTATTTAAAAAGATGTTTTTTGAAGGAAAAATTTGTGATTTCACCTATTCTTTTAGTAGATAGGAGATTCATTAGTCAATTTATATATGATTTCGAATCAATTAGTTAATCAAATGCGCATCTTAGAATATCGTCTTAAGATCGAAGTCGCTCATTCTAAAACTTTTTCCTAATTACATTCGCTATTTTGTTTAAGAAAGGAGTTAAGTTTTTTTTTTCCGGAGTTACTAGAAAAGAAAGTGCATTTTATTAGTGTGACTAATACGATAAATTTACATATCCAACGATGTTACAAATAAAACTGTCAGACATATACATATATATGTTATTAGAGTTTCAACATTTAATTTAAGATAAACTTACAAATTTACATTTAGAGAAATTTGATGGTAATGGGTTTGAACTCATCATGTCTAGAGTATCACTGTTCATAACTCTATAATTTCATATAACTATGTAAATATGACTTAAAGACATAATTATGACATTGGCGATGTTTGGTAAATAGCATATATTAGATGAAATTAGTAGATTCCAACACAAATAATAGATTGACCAATCAATCTACTAATTTTATGTGTTTGGTTAATGACATATTCAGATAGCATATTGTCCGGAATCTACCGTTTTGATCAATATGCTGCTATTAGTATCATATTGTAATATCATATTCATTTTATACATGAAAATGGTAGATTTGTCCCATAATCTGCTAATTACCCACTACTACAAATTCAGGCAATAACAACGCCCCTTTAACAACGCTTATTCACGAAAATTACGAAAAAACGTTGTCGAATGGATTATTTTTTTTCC
>VHZZ01003646.1:73203-106992 GCA_009801015.1 Silene noctiflora
ATGAAATTTTTTTGTCACAACGTTAATGGTAAGTATGTGTCAAGTTATTCTCTAAAGTTATAATTATTGCATTTAATGAAAAATTTACCAACTTAGGTCTCGTTTGGTTGTTATGCGGGAATTAATTTCCCATGATTTTACAAAACACATGAATTGGCCAATTCATGTAAATTACCCAAAACGCGTTTGATTGATATCCTGGAATTGAATTGACACAGGAGTTTCCAATTAACTAGGGAGGGCTAGGTAATTAAACTCCTCCATTATGGAGGAGTTGGAAATTCATGGGAAAAAAAATCCCATGATTTGGAGTAACCAAACATCTTCCATTTTTCCAAATCGTGGAATTTTCCAATTCACCCATTTTTATGGGGGCAACCAAACAATGCCTTATAGTTTATACTTTAACATCAATTTTATTTTATTTTGATAAAAAAATCATAATTTTGAATTTAATTATAAGATTAAAGTTTTAATTATAAGATTATATTTTAATGAAAAGATAATAGTTTAAAGATTGAAAATTTTACTTGTTTCTTTATTTAGATAGAAGCATTTGGAGGGAAAAACTAAGAGAATTTTTATTCTCTTAGTAGTAAGGAAGATTCTCATTTTTCACCCAAACTCATCTTTTAATCAATCTCTTTTGACATTTTATACCTCGTCTAAATTATAACATGTTTAGGCGTGTGTCCGACGAGTCCAACACGAGACGGCTAGTTAAGAGGAGTGTCCGTACTATCTAGATCAAATCTCAGATTCCAACATTTTCACATTGGAGTAAATCTCTCTTTGAACAACAATATCGGTCTTATGATAAATCAAATATATGCGCCCTCACTTGTATATATATCATGTAGGACAAACCCTTTTTTAGTTCATAAACATTCTCTGTTTGTCTCATCTATTATACTTCTCCTTGTTTTTAGTTTAAGACGGATATTGTTATCTTAAACCAGAGTTTGCGTTCTAACATAATTCATCCAACAACAGCAACATTATATCTCGATATATCAATGGCTCATATATGACCGGAGAGCGTGTCTACAAAAGAGTTGCTAATAAATGAAGCACAATCGATTAATCAAGTCATTTTGCTTTATTTCATCGTACTGACATTAAAAGTAGAACCTTTGATTTCCTCGGTGGTCATTACATGGCGAGCCATCAGCGTAAAATTACAGAATTTGGCTTTCAGAAATACTCGGGAATTGTACATTTTGTCATTTTACAGTGGCAGTAAAAAGTACAAGCCAGAAAAATTTAAATTTTACACTAATAAGGCTCGCGGGTAAATAAGAATAAATGTTTTACAATTACAAAGGGATACAGATACTAAATACAGTTATACAGTTCATGTTAAATGTCTACCTGCCATAAGGTTTTGGTTGCGACCAGGATTCTGTCACTCCCGGTTGAGTCAGGCTCTCTCTCGTGGATTGTGGTGGTCCACCTTACAGCATGAGCAACACGATTTACTATGTCGATCACTGCGGGTGTATCCCTCACCACTACTGTCCCTTCAGGCCGTAGTATTCGGTCCATTTCCAACATTACATCCACTATGTTACATCTGCAAGGAGTGCATAAGATTTGAAAACAAGGCTACTGACGATAGGATTCGCTATATTAAGGCTAGGAAAGGTAGAAATCCTGATAGAATGATTTCGAGAAAGCATAGAGCAACACAAAAGCAATTTGCGTACTGAGGAAACCACAAGTCCGATACCAGGAAATAAGAGAGAAGGCAACAGCAGGATTATCATTGACTTGAACAAGCGTATTGAAGATAATTATATGTATGGCGTACCTCTTCTTGCCTGAAGCTGAATCTGTTATGAGTGACTCGATACCAGATACGTGGAGGAAATCATAAGTCCGAGGATACGTCGAGAAAGGCTCACACCTATTCAAGCCAAATACAACATCAAATGATGACCTTAAGGTTGTACTCGTATATCTGAACAAGTACAAAAGAATCTTATATGTAACAAATAAATCGGGTAAGAATACAGCAAGAACTAACAGATAAAGTACCCAACGAATTGATGGGAGACCAAGTTTTACAGAGGAAATATAAGTGAAATGTCTGTCAACCTTAGAAAAAGATCCAAGTATTCGAAATTGACAGACAATTCACTGATATTAAATCTAGGTCTGAGATTTAGGAAACAGTTGCCACAGCATAATCTCGGTTATCAGTTTTCACACTGTTAATGCGGCTTATACCACTTCAAAATGTGATCACATAGCCTTCAAAAAACAAAACCTTTACAGCTCGGTCGCAATAATATGATGTAAAGGGCCATAAATAATAGCATTGGCTCTATGCAAACAAATGACATACAAAGGGAGAATCTAGATGAATACACGGTATAATATGAGAAGCTTACCAATCATGGTAGACTCCTATCAAGCCTCTGTCGAAAATGACATCCAACGTTGATGGCCTATGAGGAGGAACAACGTTCATAACCCACACAGGATCAGATACAAGAGCTGCAGCAAAACCTCCAAAAAATGCATTCATATCCATGACGTTGCGCACAGCAGAAGTTCCGAGCTTTAAGTTTAAAGAGTTCTTGTAGTACGCAATTCTCCTAGCCCACCTTCTGGCATCAGGTTCAAATACGTCTCGCCCATTCTTAATTCGAGTAACCCGGGAAGAAGGTTTTGTTAGCCTCTTTGGCCATTTTGGTATAGCCCCAATGCTAACATCACCTTTCACGGAGGAGGTCCTACTCACACATTTCTTTAGGTCAAAGTACCTGTGGTGCAAGGTAACATGTATCACGAAAATCGGAGCGGTTAATGGTGATATAAACCATTCAATATTATCAAAGAAATATGTTGTCTAAAGTTAAGTTTCGATGTTGTTCTGCTCTTTCTTTTATCAAGCTCGAAAAATAAATAAATAAATTAAAGGTGATTAACAATTCAAAAAAGTAACACAATGCCTCTCTCAAAGTCTCAAACCATACCATGCATAACTTGGGTCATCAGACTCATCGCACAATCCAACTCCAAATTCATTTTGGTTAGGAAAGCAAGCATCCCCTATAGGTTTTTTCCAGATGACCGTGTTCCCATCGACGGCAATTAGCTCATAGCACAATGCTCTAGCAATAGCCTGGAGATCAGCCCATTCTTTGTCTTGTTTGGTCCACTGCACAGGAGGGCCAGAAATTACCACATATCCTCCTGGACGAAGCAGACGGTCCACTTCAATGAAGTATGAGGCATCTGCAAGCCGAATACAACAGATTTAATCAATTCATAGCACATAAGAAAATGCACATTCAAGAAAAATTAAATAACTTGTTACTAGCTGCATTTGACTTTGATGGTCAACCATCAACTTTGATCATAAAATTCTCTAAACATATGCAGAAAAAAATTGTAATCCTGTAGCCGCATTTGATTTTTGAAAACAATTATTTTCATATTCTCAAATAAAAAAAGTTGTACATAGTGTATGTTGTCAGAAATTGTAAGTCAATGTTGCTGCCATTTGACCACCAACCACTAGAGCCAGTAGGGACGATAAAAATGGGATGGGGGGAGTATAAGATACTCACTATAGGCAGTGAAAGGGATCAAACATCTTGAACAGTGCACCAAGTCAAATGAGAATGCGGGAAATGGAAGTCTACGTGTGCCAAGCATAGCAACCATAGCTGGAACTCCTCTTTCTAAAGCAAATTGGATTTGAGCTTTATGCGAGTCTCTTGGAGCAAAAGAAAGGGCCGTAATATTCTCTGAGAGAAGAAAACCCCCGAAACTAGCCACCTGTATGAAGAGGATACAGTTTAATATACGAACAGAAGACATGGGAATAGGGATAGAAGACAGCTCAGCACCTTACCCCACATCCCATGTCGAGAGCTGTCCTCAAGACTCCACCGGTAATGGGAATATACTGCTTAAGTTTCTCTATATACTGTACTGCTCCATCAGGAAACATAGTGCCTCCACCAGGAAAAATAAAGTGTTGGCCTTCTTTTTTCATCCATCCTTGATGGCCTTTCCGGTCTGCAATCTTGTTGTAGGGCATATTTGAGTGCCAAATCTGCGAAGCAACGATTGGTCGTGTATAGCATATCCATGAGAGAGGACGGGTAAAGCTTAGATTGAATAATTATATGCTAAATTAAGATCAACTAAATTCGAAACATCAGCCATTTTCATGTTAAATGATGAGTAGGAAAGTCAAACATTCAGCATTTGGTTTCAGCAACAGCAGCACAACAAAGTTCAAATCTTTCACCACATCACCTGACAAATCTATTTAATTCAAAGTATGATGTACCATCTCTGTTACACATATTTAGAAGAATTTTGGTTCCAGTACGACTTCAAGTACAAAATCAACGAGTTAAATTTCTAAATAGCCACTTACAGATCTAACCTAGCCAGTGTGCCTCAATTTCAGTACCAGGTCTGCTGTTTCCAATTATGCAATGACTGACTTATCTTTTCGATGCCTTATGCACCAAGACAGCCGCCAGCCGCCAGCCGCCAGCCGCCAGCCACCAGTCACTTCTTTACAGAACAATGGCATAACAATAACGGCCTCAGCACACATCTGACAACACCTCTCCCTCACCCTGCCTTGTTAACGCAGCAGCCTCACAACATGGATTTGGCAAATTCTAACTGAATGCTTCGAGCACAAAAAAATGAGTATCATCATCCTCAAATTAAAGAGTGGATCTTGGGCGAGAAAGTCTCACATGTGAGACCACCTCAGGCTTTTATGTATTTCTCATTTAAATATATTGTTAATTGGTAAGGTAAGTCTCACAGTCATACCCATGAATCCTCATTCCTAACACCCAAAGAACCTCTACCTCTCCAAATCCGATGTCAAAAAATCAGCTGTCCTATGTGAAACCACATCCAATCGCTTCAACCACGACCTATGAACCCTCATTACTATAAAGGCTCACTTGGCTTCCTCATCAAACCCAATTAAAAGCACAACACAACCAAAAGCATAAATTGGGATGCCAGCAGATCAACAATATATAATAATCATAACCATGTACCACCATTGCCATGAAATAATGATAACAAAAAGATTCCAGCTTGTCCGAAACATAATACAACCAGGATTGCGAGAAGAACATCATCCAACCAAAACCAAAAGCTTAAGTTGATGGCTGAAACTCAATCAATGGTTCTATAGCTTAACACGCCCCCTCACTCAAATGCCCTTTGGAGACTCCTATTCTACTAGACGCTTCTACTGCAATTCTGAACTATGGACCACGTGAAAAGACCATCTCAACCAATCAACCAAAAGCTTAAACTGATCGTTGATACCAATAAATGGTTCTATACCTTAACACGCTCCCTCACTCGAATGCCCTTTGGAGACTCCTATTCTACTAGACGCTCCTACTGCAATTCTGAACTATGGACCACGTGAAAAGACCATCTCAACCAATCAACCAAAAGCTTAAACTGATCGTGGATACCAATAAATGGTTCTATACCTTAACACGCTCCCTCACTCGAATGCCCTTTGGAGACTCCTATTCTACTAGAGGCTCCTACTGACGTTCTGAACTATGGACCACGTGAAAAGACCATCTCAACCAAAAGCTTAAACTGATCGCTGATGCCTGATACCAATCAATGGTTCTATACCTTAACACGAATAAATTAAAAGTAGAATGCCACAAATTAGCAATGAATAACAGCACTTATATTTCAATGATCACAATAACCCGTTACAAAAACCGCTAACATAATAATCTTATCGTGAGACCTTCTCATACAAAAATTCAAAAAAAGACCATACCTTATGCAAACTATGAGGCCATTGAACAGGAACCAAATACCCTTTCGGAGGCGGAATCAAACAAAGAGGCTCCGTAAGAAAATTAGGACAATGTCTTTCCCTATAAAAATTCATAACTCTACTCAACACACTATTCCTTTTAGGATCTTCACAAGGCATATAATCAACATATTCTTCAGGACAAATCTCAATCTTATCCTTCACACCTACTTCAATGGCTTCCACTAGCTTCGCTCTTTGCTTCGGATCCGAAGCTGAGGCTCGGAGCAATGTCTGACGACCCGAAGCTGCTAGTGGGTCCCCTAATGGAGTAAAAACTAGTATAAAAAATAAAATTACTAAAATGAAGAAAAATGTTGTGATTATATCTAAAAGTTTCCATTTTTTTTGGGATTTTTTTGGTGATCCTAGATTTAATTGACCCATTAAAATTAAAAATTATGGGTTTGGTTAATTTAGTGTGAATTAAAATGGGTTGGTTTTAGTTTTTGGTAAGATCTAATGGATTAAGTGGGCAAGATTTGGAGCAAGAATTAATGGAGGGAATTGAAATTGCATAATTTGTGGGAGTTATTGATAGTGAGTTGAGTGTTAAATCACTGAACTAAAGTGACGGTGGATGGGGTTTTGTGAGATTGGCGGCAGATTGAATTAGTTAAGTCGAGACGGTTTCACACTCTGAGACGGTATTATCAAACAATAATAACTTAACATGGAGTGTATATAATCATTCTTTTTTTTTGTGTATGGATGATCTCGTTTCGGATTCAAGTTTGATTTCAGATGACTTTATCTCGGTTAACCACTTTAATCGACGTGAGCTATTTTGAGTCGGGTATGGATCGAGTTGGATCAATATCTTTTCAAGTAAACTTCGAGTCAAAAATTTTGAGTTGGAGTGAAAGTTTTGGATTGGCCGGGTTGAGTGTAATAATTCCAAGTCTCGTTAAAAAAGAAACAACGAAAAATCTCCTAAAATAGTTTTTACTAAAAACATATTTTGAGCCGATACAAAATCCGTGAAATGGAAATTTATACACTTCTTATGCATCGTAACGAATCATATCAAATGATGTATTCAACTTATAAAACTCATGCTATAATTAATTTTATCAATTGTCATATAAAAAAAAATCGACATTTTCGAGAATTTCACCAACCACTCTTGAGAAAAAGCATTGATCAAGAGGGCATACCATGCCCTTCGGAGTAGGTAAAATAGAATCAAAGTCATATTCGCGGTACCATCATTTATTTGACGTCCCAATCACCGAAGGTAACAACTACAGAGTAACAAGGAATGGAACAATATGAAATGGCATATTCAGAAACGAAATCAAACATTTGGGGCAAAATTAGATCTTGTATGAAAAAGAATTAGATCACAGCATAAATGCCAGCTCAAATTGACCTGAGCGACTTAGCACGTAAAAAAATCAATAGAACACAAGGACTTAGACTTAAACTTGCCCTCGTTGACCTGATATCAACAGACCCTAACTGACCTGACTCGAATCAAGCCAAACTGAACCAAATCCTAATAACCTGTTAGTCGAGTCTACAGACAAATAACAGTTAGCAGCCCCGCCTCCAGAAACAAAGGCCATTTAATCCAAGCGTTATTGGGAAAGATTGAGGAGTACAAAGGCAAACAGTCTGACTGTAGCTACTAGAACTCAAGTAGTAAAAGTATATGCACAAAACCGGGATACCAAAAACCTGTGCAGGCGGACAGATTGGAACTCTCTAGTTGCTAAGTGCCTCCAAAAACCCAATGTAGATCTTCAATGGCTAAGCACGCCATCATCTCATCACAGTGGTAAGAGTTATATCCTCCTTGGATGTTTGTAATCATAGTTCATTATATTCGCTACAAGCCACATGAACCTAACATCTCTTTCGAGTCCAGCTCCTGTTTGTAATACACGTTGGAAAGTGGCATTTCTCTGGTCTGCATGGCGTGCGTACACAATTTTGTTATAGGGGTCGATCCGCGCCTGTATTTGGTTTGCATTATTATATGTTCTGGAGAGATTTATTTATGGAATTGAATGGCGAATTACAGCGGAAGTGAAAGAATACCTGAAGTTGGTTGTTGGTGATTAGAGTCTCGAGTTCCTTCTGCAATCCTGAGACACTGGTCTTGAACGCATTTGCCATCATGTTGAGATCAACTGAGATAAAAGGTCGTGTATATTGAATCAAGGCCTTGTTATGAATCTCCTTGTACAAACCCTCAACATGATCATGTAAACGAATATCTAGCAACAAGTTGGTTTTAAGATTCCCCAAATAATCGAGACAAGAAGCGTAATGACTGCAAAAGCGTAACAAACAATGAAGATAACAGGGAAAAATCAAAGTGGCATACAAAGTTTTACCGCAGAAAGAGTAATCAACCCAAGGAAGAACATTACTCACGAAAAGCTGTCAAGATGGGAGAAGCATTATCAAAGACACCACAAGGACAGAATTCTATATTACCTCGAATAGAAATCATGAATAAGCTCCCTTATCTCTGGCACAAGCTCTAAGAAATTTCTGAAGTTTAGGTTGTCGATAACTTTGCTCTACAAAAATTAGGAACGTCATCAAAAAGAAAGTCTCCCCACATCTCGCCTACGGATCAAAGCAATTAATCTCACAAAGATAATGTTTTGAACAAACCTTGAGTTCTGACCGATCAAATGTGGCAAGTGCACAAAGTCCACCATAGATTGCCACATCTTGTGGTGCAATCACTTCTAAGTAGTTGTTACCCAGCTGAGGAACAACTTCCACGAACTGCAAAATTATCAATCCAAGTTACTTACATAGCCGGAATATAAGAGAATAAGAGACCTTTTTTTTCCAAAAAATTATCTAAAGGGGGTTTTATGATGTAGATACTAGATTAAGACGTGTAATATAACAATTGTGAGCAATCTAGTATACCGTGGTTAGTCACAAAAAATGAGGGGTTACACAAACAGTCAAACGGTATAGAATAAGCATAGTTGAGATTTAAGAAACTTGAAATACAAAAACTACACATCCAAACAATATAAAATGAGAAGTTATTGCAAAACAGGAAGTTACTTATTCAGAAGACAACACAATCAGAGAAAAAAAAAAGCAAATAAAAGCAAACCTTGCGGGCAGCAAGTTTGTATTTTTTTTGCGCCCAAATTAGCCAATCCAGCAGCACAACGAAGTTTTGCAAGGACGATAGGCTCTAAGGCTTCTGGTGTCGCCTCTGCCATGCTTACATAGTCGTTGATTTGCGAGAACTGACCCAGCTCAATGCTGGCAAGAATTGCATTTAGACACATATTAACTATATGCTTTGCTGTGGTGCAATAATCACGAGTTCGAACGTAATTCTTAAGAGCATCTGCAAGTTGCCCATGAGCATAAAAGAAATCTCCAAAATCATTGTATCCCATCCTAATGCTTTCTTTGATTGACTTCGTCTGCAAAGGACAAAGATATTAGCATAATTTTTATTTAAGTTTCCAGCAAGAAAAAGCAGCAACGCCTAATATACAAGTAGATTGCAATAAGCAAATCCCCGGGACTAGCACCAATTTAGTACCAGGAAGCAAAAATGAGATCTCGCATAGCAGATCACTCAACCAGAAGAACGAGCCAGCCTCAGGATAGCTTAAGCTAAAGCCTTTCAAGGGTTCCATATACAAAAACATTTAAAACTGCTGAACTCTCTCAATAGTTAAAATCGCACAGACACCAACCCTATGATAACTCAGCTTAAAATTTTACTAGAACAATCGAAGCAACTAGAACACCCATTCCAAGGTCAATAATACTACTAAGTACCATCTCCCTCAAAACTACATAAGTAACACCAAACAAAAATCCTCCTAACCAGACTGTTGGATTGATACCTCACTTTAGCTAGTGGGACATGGTGCCAATCTATTGTCAACAATAAAACACGAATAACCGAAATTAGCCAAAATAGAAGCATGTTGGCTAGGAAGTAGATGAGGCAACCACGATTGTAGAACACTGCAGTTCTTATCAGTAGCAGGTGTTCATATGCAGAACTTTTTGTGAAACATTAGCTATAAATAAAGATGCTCATAGCTAAATTTACATCATCCCTTAATTCCTCAACTCAAAAGTAATTGTACTGATAAGGAATTGCTTGGGCTGAATGTAGTAACTATCACAAGAGTATTAAAGCTTATGCAATAAGAAATATGAAAGGATTGGTCGTTAGTAGTGGTAGTGAAAGTTAGAAATAGAGGGTGACGGGAAACCATAATCTCCATATAGCGTAATGCATTACCGAGCTCCATTACCCTAGTAACAATTACCTCAATTTCTAGTTCATTTGAGCTCTATTAACCTAATAACAATCACCTCCATCCTAAGCAAGCCCTAAGAGTCATTAATTATGTCCTACATATTATTCTTAATGTACTTTCCTATGTAAGCTTTAGCGATCATTAAAAACATAGAGCAAATCCATTGACGGTGTAGCCAAATGGGTGAACCTCGTTAAACTGATGTCAGTATACGTCGTTTAGATATTTTATCCCTACCAAGAACCCCTACGCAAACCCTCCTTAAACCATCAAAAACCCGAAACTAACTAAAACCTACAAATTTCAGTTACTTCACAATGAAACAAGCAAATCATCAAACAAACTAACAAACAACACCAACAATTCAACAAAAATAAATACAATTTGTCTTGTGTAACATGATTTAACACAAAAATAATGTAAGGCGTATCTAAACATAATCACATTAGTGGATAAAGTAGCCCGTTTTACAATAAACTTGATCGTAAAACCGTCTTATACAAGTATTTATGAACTAACAAAACCAGTATCATACCTTATAAGCAATAAGCTCATTCTCCAGCTTCACCATACGCAATTGGGTCCGTCTGCGGACAACCACATTCCACTCGTAATCCATACAATAATCCATCCCCAACCTTCCATCAATCCTCCAAGCAATCTGCAGAAGCAAATACGCATCTTCCCCTTTCTTAGCCTCATTGTACGCCATACGAAGCGCTTCAAGCTGCAAACTAGGGTTATCACATTGATCAGCGATGAAGATTAAACGCATAATTTTAGTTCGACCAGTGTAAAACGACGCGTATGACTCAATATCAAGCTGTTCGCTGCTTATAATTGTTCCTTGACGCTGCGTTTTGTCGTTGTCGTTGTCACCGTTTGAGTAGATTTCTTCCATCATGTGGTTGGAATTCGTGTCGTCGTTGTCGTTCTCCATTGATGAATTCTTCGCAAGGAGGTGAATTTTGAATTCCTGAATTGATTTGGGGAATTATGTGAAAGATTAGAACCCTAACCCTAGAAATTGGGAGGGTTTTTGATTGATTGTTTGGGTTTTTGGATGAAGGAGGAAGGCGCAAAACGGGGAGTAGTTGTTTAAGTACAAATAAAATCTCAAAATTATTGCGGATATATACTCCCTCCGATCCACACCGGGTAACATGAACCCGCTTTTCTCCTCACAAAAAGTGGGTTCATGTTACCGTTGGTGTGGATCGGATGGAGTATATACAAAGTATTTTTTTAGGAATTTTTGTTAAGGTGTATCCTATATTGTCCAAAATTCTAAAATATACCATCGATTTTTAGGAAACAAATCGATATATCCCTATATTTTCAAATTAGCTCCTAAAATATCCCAAAATATCTCAAGTATCCCAATTTGAGTTTTTAGTGATTATATATTGTCATAAACTTTTACATTAATGAGGAAATAAGGTTTATATTGGTGAGTTTACGTTTTTTTTTTTTTTATTCGTAATCAACTAAAAATACCCAAATATAGTAATTAAAACTAGTTTGACACCCGTACGTTGCAACGGGGTAATTAATTTAGTTGTAATACTATATTTTATGTCTAATTATTTGTTTACATATGATTAAAATATTTTTTTTTCCAATAAAATAAAAGATAAAACACTTTGTTAATGAAAAAAAAAAAAAAGTTGCAAGGCTTAATATTTATATGTTATTGTTGTAACTAACGCGTCCGTTAATATAAACTCTTATTATAAGAGACGGTATTTGAGAGACTCAAAAATTTTTGGATTGATACTAAGTTTAATGATACTCTTATTTATAAGGGTCACATAAATTAGTATGTTACTGCCTGTAATATTTTACCATTTTGGGTATTTGTAGGACAACGTATTCAGTTTAAAGGTATTTTGTGTGATTTTGAAAAATCGAGGTATATCTTAGAATTAAAAAAAAAACATAGGGGTACATCGTAAAAAAAAACCCTATTTTTTAAATTAGATAAATTAACACTAATAATCAATTATTATTTTTTGACAAAAATAATCAATTTTTTTTACTTTTCAAAATATTTCAATAATCTCGTTTTTTTAATATCTTTTTAAAATAATTAAAATATAAGAGCATGAGATATTGTCCCTTCTTAAAATAATCAAAACATATACGTAATTAAATTCAACTTAACTTAATTAAACTTAAATTAACTAAATTTAACTAAAATCCAATTATATTAACTTGACTTAATTTAGATAAACAGAACTGGGTGGGCTTGAACTCAACTAAATTAAACCGAAATTAATGAAACTTAAATTAAGTTCAAATAATAGGGCGTGTGTTATTCTAAACCTATCTATACTCAAATTGTTAATAATTAATTAATAAGAAAACTACTTCGTTCAAAAGTATGTTTTATTATCAACTACTATATTGGTATCAGAATTCGCGGTGCTAGTGATACAATATTTTTGTATTACAAAGATGTTAAACATAATGTAATTGACCTTGGTTTTAGGTTTAACTATATTACAACGAGTATATACAAAAACAAAATATTGATAAATCTATATTTACAACGTGTTATGTGTGAGCTGAATTTAGTATATCCTTCTAAAATTTTGTAACATTGGATAAAATTGGACATGATTAATTAACACTTTGCTAATGTACCAACCCTTTTGGGCATGGAACCCAATTGATTATACTCAATTACTAATCATCAAAGAATTTTTATCACAATACATTACAACACATAAATATAATCATATATAATATGTAGGGTGTAAATTAAATTAAACCACCAATATATGCCTAATTATCCTAAATTCCTCCTCTAAATAAATAAAATAAATAAATAAAAATAAACATAATTTGTTACCAACAAAGTTAGTCCCCAAAACAATGAAATTCCTATGATAATTTTGAAGGGGTAATAACTTTAGGGGCAGTCCAATACTCCTTAATTGCAACCATAATCTTCTCTCTATGCATAGGTCCATTTTCATGATCAATTATTCTGCTGTTATATTGCATTCCCTCTAACTTATTCTTGATGTTTGTTAGGACATCGACGTCGTCCCTCAGGATTACACAACCTTGTGGTCGTAAAATTCTATCCATCTCTAGTAGTATATCTTCCGTTTTACACCTGAAAATGAAATAGGCAACTTATTATTATCAGAGTCGATAATTAAGGTAATTTAGATGATACGGAGTGAGATGTTTTATTGTACCTGCCCTCGTATAGACTGAACACGGAATCAGCATGAATTAAGTCATACGTTCTTGGATACGTAGACATTGCCTCGCACCTACAAAAACAAAGTAGACGCTTTAGATATATGATCGAATAAAACAATACGACTAAGAATAAGATGAACTTACCAATTTTGATAAGTGCCAATTAATCCGCGTTCAAAGATAGCACCGAGAGTATCAATCTTAGCTTCAACAGGAACAACATTCATGACCCAAACAGGGTCATCAACCAGGGCAGCTGCAAAGCCACCCAAATTGGCATTCATGTCAATCACATTGCGATACCGTCCTTTGTCATTCAACTCACTGATCGCCTGCCTGTAGTATGCTACCCGTTCTTTCCACATTTGACTGTCTTTGCTAAAGGATTCAGGTGTGATTCCAGCCAAGCTGCCGCTGTTCACCCTAGGCGGCGTTGTGGTTAGTCTCTCTGGCCAGTTAGTTATTTTTCCTCCTGCTGTTTCGGCTATAGTGTTGACCTCTGGAAGTGGGGTTAAACACGGCTCCATTTTTGTGTACCTGTAATCGGAGAAAAATGTCGTCAGTAAGTGTCTACAGCCTACATTTGCTGTTAATTAGCGATCTCTATGTTTCAGTAAAGTTGAGTCCGACTATTTTACATGTACCCATATCCGACACTCAAAGTAAAATAACGGAGATGAAAGAATGAGATAGTGTCGGAAGAATATAATACCAGGCTTGGTCAGGGTCTTTGGCCTCACAGAAACGCGGTTTCTTGAACACCTTACGGTTCTTCTTACAATGTACATGGTTCGTAGGCTTTTGCCACACCGAAAGATCCCCTTTTTGCTTCAATTTTTTCCAGCATAAGCTTCTTGCAACGGTTTCAATGGAAGACTGCTCCGCACCTAAATCTTTTTTCGTTCTGTTCCATCCTTGCCAGTGCGCTTCCCAGTTGATGGGCGGTCCAGACAGGATCCAGTAACCTCCTGGTCGCAGAATCCGATCCACTTCAATCAAGTATAGCCCTTCTGCTCATTTCAGATAGCATGTCAGCATTCAAATGATCAATGAAGCAACCTTTCCCTATGTTAGAAAATACAGAGACATTTCCTCGCAACCTTATTCCTATGTTATAAGAACATACGAGTAGCTGTTTTCTAATGACCCGAGATGATAGCAAAATGTATGAAATAAGAGTAACTGTACAAATTGTATGTGTTAAATTACCATCTAGACTCCAGGGAATGAGACAGCGAGAACAATGAGCCATGTCAAAAGATCGAGAAGGGTAAGGAAGACGGTTCGTGGCCATGATCCCTATCAATGCAGGGACACCCCTCTCTAAGGCAAACTGAACTTGAGCTTCATGGGTATCCTTTGGTGCAAATGACACTGTCAATATGTCTCGTGACAGTAGATACGCCCCGAAACTTGCAACCTTCAATTAAATCAACAAAGCATTAGTATCACACATAGTAAGGTCAGAGAACAAGAGCTAGCTCAAGTGGTAAGAGCTCTCTTACCCCGACCGTGAAGTTGGGGGTTCGATTCTCACCCGCGACATAGTGCGCTCGTTTGAACCAAAAAAAAAAAAAAAAAAAGTAAGGTCACGTCTCAAAAGCGCAACTAGTAGGGTCGAATCAAATCAGGATCAAGTTGCGGTAAAATTGAAATCTCTTCAAATCCAAAATTTCCGAGATTGGGTTTGTTGCATGTTGATTAAAAAAAAAAGTTAAGTGATATTTAAGTCAAAATCAAAGTAATTATTCTTAATCAACACCCGCTAATTTTGTACCTTTTTTTTTCTTTTCATTTTCGAGTTTGTCCTACTTGGACGCGATAAGATTTTAAAAAAACTTGTATTGCGTTTACGGAAATATGTATCTTATGTACAAAAACTTGTATAATCTAAATCAAGCATTGAAAAAATTATTTACATATATTATTGACCAATTATTTATTCATAAAAAATATTTAATATTCATTTATTTTTTATTTGGTCTAAATATCACTTAATTAATTTATTTATTTTTACCAATTTGTCATATACCCAAGTTTTTTTTTTTTACCAATCCGTCCCAACCGAGACTTTTTTTACCAATTTGTCCAACAACCCGTACTTTTTTTACCAATTTGGTAGTTTGGCCGACCTCTTACAACCTGATGTCTTAAATTAAGACGGTTTTAAATAAAAATCTGAATTAGATTAATTTAATAAATAGGATTCAATAATTGCAATTAGGTGAAATAGACCATTTGGCCAATTGTAGTTTTTACTATTTATATTTTTATATTGAAATATAAACGTCAGAGAAAGGGCCAAGACATGTGATTTGGTGACATTAATTCACACTTGTCAACTTCATAATGGTCTAATTTTTCCAACTTTGTAACTTATAAGTAAGAAAAATGTCCCCAATAATAATTTCAATATTTTCAAGCAAAATTTGAAGCTCACATCAATCATCACTACCCTATGTTCATAAATTTTAGATGAAATTTTCTTTCTAGGTTGAAATACAAAGGAAGTGATCTAGGGCTAGTGAGAGTGACAGTCTAGGAAATACGACACTTATGATCTGAATTTAAATCTCGTTAGTAACAAAACAATTATCTTTACAACTTTCCTTGTAATAAACAAAATATACCCAACTTAAATCACTTGATACAGAGTTATTTTAATTTAATTAGAGGTCTCGAATTTAAGCCCTGAATTGTAAAGTGATACTGAACAATTTTGTTATCACATCGAAACCTATATAGATGAAGAGTATATAAGATAAGCAATCTCGAGTCAAGACTGAAACCGATATATATTCCATACTAGTAATGAGAGTTTGATGAGTATGGTATATCATTGCATGTAGACTTGTAGGTATCTTGTCATTTTCATGTGTTTTTACAAAAATCAAAAGGGGTAGCTCAATATATCCACTTTTGTAGTAGTAGCAAGTCACCTCTGTAACGGTCATATCCGTCACAAGTTTATAACAGGTTAACTGGTTAAATATTACCTATGTGGATAGATAAGACAAAACAGATTGTTATCCTTAGAGGCTAAGACACTCCTGCTTTTGTCTTATTTATCCTACATAGATAATATTTGACTCGTCGCAAACTTACGACAGATATACCCCGAGAATTTGGGTTAGTAATAGTGGTGTTTAGAGAAGTGGCAGAATCTGTAAACTTCAAGTTGAATAGTACATGCACTAAGAGTTAAAAAAAGTTGGAATCTTTGCTTTACAATTACAAGTTATTATGGTCCCATGCTAATTAACACTTAGTAAAAGATAATTAACACTAGACAAAAATTTAGGTCATCTTCCATACATAATCTTTACTCTATCTCATAAAGACATCTTATTTTTAACCCCGCCAGCATTATAATCGTCTATATATTTCCTTAAACCCCCAAATAAACCATTCATTAAACACATATATATGTATTAATTCGTATTACCCCATTGTAATTAAGAGGGTTACGGGTTATAATGGCAGAGTACATAAATCTTAGATTGTGATCGAGCATCCTATAATATTAACATGCGATTTAATAGTGATTTTAAACACGATTTACAAAAATCGCAGTATTTGAAAGAAAAAATCGACCCCATATCAAAAAGAATTTATTGTATTTAAAACCACCAAATATTTCGACCGGTTCGACATTAAATTAAAAAGATAATTGAGCCTCATGATTTACTTCCCCATGGAAGATTTAAGTCCTTTTCTATTGTCAAATATTATGTGCCAAAATCTTAGTCAATTGTGAACTAATACATCAATGCATGATGATCCTCATCTATATATCTATCCATTTAATTAAAAGACAAGAGGACAAGTAGTATTTTGATAAAGTCAAAGAATTCCTTTTTATGATACACAAATATCATCAATTTTCAGTATTTCCAAATCCCAAATTTAATGGAATTTGTAATTATTTTACCCCAAAATGACAAAGTCACAATCTCTATGAAAATATCCTATATGTTACTTTCAAATTCTATATCCAATTACAATTCACACTCAACATATATGAGTTAACCATTTATTTTATTTAGTCCGAGTTCAAGTAAGATACAGTCGTTTGTTCCACCTTTAAAATTATGCACAAATTCTTCGGGGCTGTCTAATAGGATGTTCAAAAAGTTCTTAGAATTGGAGTCTCTCAACTTTATTTACTTCCCAAGTATACCCAATTTCGAGTATCATTTACTAAAAAAAATAGTTTTCGTATTATTTAAACTTAATCTGACTTTTAGAACATGACCTCTCCAATTCATTTGACTGCCGTAAATCAAAACTGTTTTAAATAATGTTACAAAAACAAAAAGGTTGTGAAACGTTACAAGTTTGTGTAAAAACCGCTACTGTTTCCACTTCTTACTAGTATTTTAATTTCCTTTATCTTTTGTGATTATACTCGTATCGTTAGATCATCCTCAAATAAAATCATGACCATTTATATGAAATGGACCCTCCATTTCTTTTGGAAAATGACCATTGATTGTTGTAACACTTCGATATTTTCGGAGTTTCGACTTTTGACACTAGGACATCTAATTAGTACTAATACTAAAGAAAGTATAGATCAATAATTATAGTCCTGTAATTATCACAAAGTTGTTGTAAGCCAAAACTATTTTCAATAGGTCTTACTTGTGATGGATATATCCGTCACAAGCTTGTGACGGGTTAAGTATCACCCACATAGATAGATAAGACAAAAAGTAAAATGTATAGGAAATCACAACCGACTTGTCTTTATTCTCCCATGTGGGGTTTTCTTTGACCCGTCACAAATTTGTGACGGATATCGGCCCTCTCAAATGAGAATTTGTGAACTATTTCATAGGTGACAGGCTGACAAGAGGAAGAAAAAAGACTACTACTGCACTACTTCATAACCATAATTAGATTAAAATCAACCAAAAAAGGAAGAAATACTATGAGATCATCAATTAATGCACATAAATCACACTCAATCCAAACTTACCAAGTACCAACAATGGACCTACATCCACCTAAAAGGTGAAAACAGATGAACAGAAAAATGCACAAAATGCCATTTTACATACATCCAATAGTCCAACACAATTAATTAGCCATTAACCATGACGGTTTTGATGTTGACGGGATTTGAACTTATTTCATAAAGAATGAAGATCACCTATTAGGTCTAAAACCATTTATTAAACTAGTTGTACATCACATGTTACTCTTTTTGACCGAAAATCTTTGAATTAAACTATGAGAATATAAACTAAGATGAAGCGAAGAACAAAAATAAAGTCGATTAAAGTGACCTGAATTGAATTGAACTGAATTTATAAGACCTGAATTTTAACGAATAGAAACAAAGTACGAAAGAAAGAACGGAGTTTGGTTTAAACTAGGAGTATAAAAACATTCATTAACTAGGCATATATGAAATGTTACTCTTTTTGACGGAAACTCTCTGAATTAAACTATCATAATAATATAAATAATAAACTAAGATGAAGCAAAGAACAAAAATAAAGTCGATTAAAATAACCTAAATTGAATTAATTAAACTGAACTTATAAAACCTGAAATAAAGTACGAAAAAACCGAGTTTGGTTTAAACTAGAACTATAAACATTAGTCATTTGATTATTGCCCCGATAAAAAACGGGAATTGAAAACTTTGCTGAATTACGAAATAAAGAATTATTTAGTTTTCAATTTTTTGGCAAAATATAGGCAATTAACTCCTACATTGACAATCAAACACGTTGTTAAATTCACGTAACTTGTCCATAGGAGCATATCAATACTAATTGAATTTACCGTCGTCTTAATTCCTTAATCAACTAAACGATAAACAGATATCCGGTCTAGCAAACCGAAGGGCATTATTTTTTTTTTTTGATTCAAATGAGCGCACTATGTCGCGGGTGAGTTGAACCCCCAACTTCATTGTCGGGTAAGAGAGCTCTTACCACTTGAACTAGCTCTTGTTCTCTAAACCGAAGGGCATTATGATCTCCGCACGTAACCCCCATATTCCAATAGAGTCAACCCATACACGTAAGTGACTATTCTAATTTAAAAATTAAATTAAAAAATCAAGTAAACTCTCTATTATGCAAATAATACTCCAAACAAAGTGAGCAAATAAACATCACGATCACCAATTTGATGAACGGTTTAATCACTAAGTTAAGACCTCTTCAATATCATATTAGTGACAAGATAACTAAAATTATACGAAGTATAACATTGAATTTATCATCGTAAGTTGAAACAACATGAATCTCAAGCCAAACTACGGTAACGGTAACTTTACATGTCTCCTAATTCGTAATAATCTGTAAAACCGTCTTACATCCAAACCATCAATTTATATTACCCGTACTATTTTTTAACTTCTAAACACATAAACTGGCGAAACAATATTGTATAATATTATAAAGGACTTCGAAAAAAATCAAAAAATTTTAACTAAAAATTTCGAAATTTTCAAATTTTCAAGTCACAACCTTCCCACTAACAAACAAATTAAGTCAACAAAAACATGAAACGGCCGGTCCAAAGAATTAATTTCAACAAAATCAACGTAAGAATTAAAGATTAGTTTCAAAATAACGTACGTACCCCACAACCGGTGTCAATAGCGGTTCGGACCGAACCGTCTTTTAAATTAATAATCTTCCCAATTTCATCAATATAAGCATCAGCGCCACGAGGAAACATAGTCCCTCCACCCGGAAAAACGAACCGGTCATTCTCAAACCGAACCCAATTCTGAACCGCTTTCTCAACAGTCAACCATTTATGAGGAACATTAGCGTACCAAACCATATCCCTACTATCCGGCCACCTAAACGGACTCTTATACCCGAACGGGGCCGGAACCCGACACGTGAGCAGCTCGCTTTCATCGGGACAATGTCGTTCCCGATACACGAGCCGCTCACGTGGGAACCTTAGGGACCGCTCCACATCCTGACATGGAGTATACTCCGAAAAATTCACGTGACATGGTGGCACGTGAGTAGCACGCGCCAACGGGGTGAGTTTTATATGGTCGGAAGCGGAGTGAGTTGACGTAAAGTCGAGTTTAGTCGGGAGGTTTCGGGTCGAGTCAATTGGGGTTAAACACGATATTGTATTTGTCGTTTTAGGAAATATAAACGATGTATTGGTGGGCCTACGATACGATCCATATAAATAAGAAATCGAACATAAAAAAACTATGGTGATCATGTAATAAAGATTAAGTTTTTTTTTGAATAAATAAAGTTTTTGTTTGATTAATAATGAAATTGGGGTTGAATTATTTGAGTTACTACCCCATATCGCCATTGATGATATGGGGAAGAAGAAGAAGAAGATCAATTGAAAAAATTCAAGGGAATTTTGGTGAGTTTAATTGTAGGTGATAGATAGATAATCAAGAATTAATATATCTTGTATATATATAGTATAACATATGGTGCTGATACGGGTTTATCCAGTCTGCACCAAAGGTATGTAGCGGTTGCGGGTCCCCTGATTATAAAAAAAATATTATAATTTTTTTTTTAATTATATGAATTGGGAAGAAATCTTCTTGGAGATATTTAAATTACATAAAAGGAAAGGATGAGGGGTTAATTGTAAGGCTTATTTGTATATTAGTAGTAATTAATTGTATTTGTTATTGATTAATCGGACTAATTTGGACAATGATCACGGTTTAAAATCCGTTTGTATTTAATTGTCTGTATTATCGATATAGCTTATTATAATCCTTTGTACAAGGAATAATTAATTTNNNTTTTTTGAGAAAGTGAGTTGAATTTTGCTTTAAAAATAAGAAAGGAATAAATGTTTTTTTTTTTTTAATGCATTAATGGAAACATGCGAAAGGAACTGAAATTGGAGGCTCCTAACACGCAATCTCTCTAGTCTACTCCTTTGAGGTATGTAGCATGATTAACTAGGAATCGGTATTTTTTATGCATTTGGTTTTAATTTTTGTTTTCGATCTATTTGTTTACGGTGGCGGATCTAGAAATTGAAGAACTGATAGTGATGTAAGGTGAAGTCAAAAAAAGTTGAAAAATTTTGACCATAAACTTTGAAAATTCTGATCGTGAGAGAGAGTGAGCGTCCCTACTAGCCCTCCTTGATCCACTAGTTTTTATTCATAACAAGACACAAAAATAAATACGTAGTATATACTAAAGACAGAGGCATTTTTGTCGTGTTTTTGCAATGATCTAGTCTTTACGATAAATAATTAAATAGTGATATTTAAATATATTTTAATTTGTTATTGCTATGTGTAGTTGTGTAAGTTGACAACATATATAAACAATAACCTAGATTACTAATTTAACATAAATATCGATTACATTATCTTGACGGTATAATTCTAAAAGTATATATAGTGTAGAAGACGTTTCAATAAAATGTTTTCTTCTCGTATGAGTGGATTAAAATAATAGTTAATTTAATCGTTGTTTGGTGGACTATAATCTTTTTAATCTACAAATGGTTAATTATAAGCACGACTTAATTAATTGTGTTATGATAAGTGATCGAGAGTTCTGTGGACTAATTATGAATTTTAAAAAGTTACCCATACTATATTTTCAAATTCATTAATGTGAGAATTCCACTCATCGGAGAGCTATACATGTCTTCTCATATTTGATTGGTATGAACTAGTATAAATCCCGCGCATAAATGCGCGGTATTTATAGAGTTTTTACTTTTTAGGTTGTTACTTATTCAATCCAAATTTATACTTTAAAATTTTCATATTTCGCCTAATTGTATTTTGATATGGAAAAAAAAAAAAACTGTAAAAAAAAAAAAAAAAAAAAATTGAGTATGTCATGATTTTTTTTTATCACAAAGTTAATGATTTCAATTTATAACTTTTCTTAAAAGCAATTTAATGAATTTTTTTCACGAAGCTAATAATATTAGTTTATTTTATTGTTTTATCCAGTCATTTCTAAGAAAAATTTAGCAATTTTATATTTTATAATTTTATACCCCTTTTATTTGTTTTGATTAAAACATTATAATTATAATTTAGAATTTAATGAAAAAATCATGCTTTAAAAAAAGATAATAGTTTAATGGAAAAATCTAATTTCTTTCTTTATATAAGTAGATGAAGTTTGGAGTGAAAACTTTTGAGAATTTCTATTCTCTTAGTAGTAAGGAGGATTAAAGTTTTTGTGCGGGATTCATACTAGTATGTTATGAACGAGATTGAAACAAGTATTGGGGTATGAAATTGTGTATTGCTAGCCTTATCTAGAGTTGGCAATTCGGGCTGTGGGCTGGCGGGCGGCACGACACAACACGGCTTTGAGGAAGGCACGGCACGGCACGACGAGTTTTTCGAGGCGGCACGGGCCCGGCACGACCGTGCTTGAGGCGGGCTCCGACGCGATTTTCCTAAAATGTTTGTGCCTAGGCACGACACGGCCCAGGCACGAGTGGGTCTGGCACGAATCAGGCACGGCGGGCCTGACACGGCACGACCCAAAAATTGGCACGAAAGTACTAAAAATATAGCAATTATAAAACAACTATATAACAATTTATCATTTATTAAACAAAAAGTACTAAAAATATACAATATTTTTTTAAAAAGTGAAATAAACTCAAGGGGCATGGGCCGGCCCACACGCCAGGCACGAACAGCCCATGGGCCAGGCACGAAACTGGGCGTGCCAAGAGCGGGTCGGGGCGGGGGTTGGGGTGAGTGGGCCAGGCACGGCACGGTACGCCAAGCCCAATATCCGTGCCTGGGCCGGGCCAATTTTTTATGAAAGCACGACGGGCCGGCACACGGGCTGGCCCAGCATGGCCCATTGCCAACTTTAGCATTATCCAATATAGAGTTTTCACATTTGTATTGTTTGTTTGGGCTATTTTGAACTACTTCAGACTCAGGTGTAACCTCGTTTGAAATTCGATTTACGACAGCCCATTAGATATTCGGCTCAATAGGACAGCCCATTAGATATCCAGCCCGATAAAACTACTACGTATCGTTTTTCAGCAGGTTTTATTGTTATCAGTGACAGATTTAGGGGGGTTAGCAGGGGTGCTCGACAACCCGCTCATGCTGGCCAAGAAAATTTTCGCAAGTTTTAGTTAAAATCTTCGAATTTTTGTTTTTTTCAAATTTCCGTTATGCCATTACTTATTTGCGCTGTTGAGATTTTTCGCTCCCTAAATATAAATCCTGGCTTCGTTAGTGAATGTTACTCGTGTATTATGACTATTTATTTATTGTTTAAGACCGTCTTAATTTAAGACGACTCTCAGAACCAATTGAAATAAAAGTGAAAATAAAAAAAAAATTATAAAATGTTTTAAGTTAAGACATTTTTAACTAAAACCAACTGATTATGATCATTTATAGAAATGTCTTATCTGTTTAAGACCTTATTATTTGTTTTCCTATAGGTATATTGTATTTTTTTTTTCCATTATTTATTTTGTGTTAGGTTTTAATTATGTGATTTATCTACTTGTAAGTTACGCAAATTGACAAAATAGGTAATAAATTATTTCTCCATCCGATCCAATCCAGTCTATCCATATTATCATCGTATAAAAATTGATTAAGAACAATATCAAAATACTTTGTATTGCAAAAGGTGAACAAGTGTCTTGTTTCGATGACATTGTTTGAAAATAGAGTTATTTTTCACTCTATCTATTAAAAAAATTGAAATATATATCACTCTTTATTAATAAGAAAATAAAACATACGAATAATATTATTCAACAAATCAACGCATACGATAACGACAGGATGTACGAGACTAGCTGACTAGGTAGATGCCAACTCTTGATGTGGGTACCCATTAACCTTTGAAACAAGCCCAATTAAATCGGACGGCCCAAATAAATCGGACGGCCCAAATATCAAAACCCAACAATTATAAAACACAGCGATACAACACTTTCCCTCCCTCTTCTTCTCCTAAAATCAACGATTTTCAATTTCTAGGGTTTACGAATTCCAGAAGGGTTTAATCAAATCAGTTCGAATATTCTTCAACAATGGCGGACGATGATTACAATGACATTGACATGGCCGATGGGTACTATACTCTTTTCCCCTCTTGTTACGCTTCCCTCTGCACTTTTATCTTCGCAAAATTAGGGTTTCCTCTTCTTTTTTTTCGATTTCGTCCGTTTTTTAATTGGTAATTTTGAAGTGTTTATTGAATATTTTGTCTTTTGATATAGTTATTGCGATACGATACGGTTTATAAGTGTTTGATTGAATGTATTGATGAGTACTTTGGCGGGTGAATTGTGTTGCGTGAGATTGTGTTGATTGTGAATTTGTCGGGGCGGTTGTTTGGGTTGCATTTGTCGTAATATAAGCAGTAATTGTTGTTTATTATTTATGTGGTGCCAATTTAGTTTGAGTGAGCTAGGTATTGGAGAAATTGCTAGTGTTTGTTAGATACACTCGGTATCCCAGGTCATCTTACACCCTAACCGATGAGATAATTAGAATCGACAATATTTTTTGGTAATATCACCTCAACCTATGTGATTCGTTGTAGAGTGACATGATATTCCGGGCAGTGGCCGAGCCAGGATAAGGATTTACAATAAGGGGGATATTCAGCGGGGGTGAAGAAGTAATGGCATAACGTAAACTTGAAAAAAATTCGGAAATTTTGACGACGACTTTCAAATTTTTCCTTAGTCAGCAGGGGCGCCCCCTGCTAGCTCCTCTAAACCTGCCTCTGATTCCGGGTGTACCTAAGAATATATACGGTAGCATGTTCAAATGTTAGGTGACTTTTTGTTGTTTATATGTAGAACTTTGTTGTATTGCGATTCTGGTTGTTACATGATTGCAGTGTGAAGTTTAATTTGTCTCGGAAATGTGACTATATCCCCTTAAACACCTAATTACAACTTTTTGAATTAAAAGTATGGAGTATCACGTAGTTTGATATAGTTTTTTTATGAAAGCATTTTTGACAAATGTTAAACATCTCTACGAGATCTCCTTAAATCGGGATAAGGGTCAAGGTACATGAACATTTGCTCGAGCTTCTACTGCGATAGATTTTATATGATATTTACATTGATTTAAGTGAAGGAGGTAATCGTTTTTAAACGAGGAATGTAGCAAATTGCCCCCAAACGTTTGGGGGTAGGTGCAATTTGGCCCCAAATGTTTTAATATGTGTGATTTACCCCCAAACGTTTGATAGTATGTGTAAATCGATCCAATTTTAAAATTCCGACAATTTTACGTGTACTACCACCCGCCCCACCACCATGAAACACAGTCCTCCACCCCAAGTCTCACCCCAACTTTCTTCTCCCTATACATATAATCTCTCGGACAAGTACGACGAACATACGGTTACTGATGTACCAACTCTGTTGTTGTAGGATATTTTTAAAACATCACTGTTGAAACATGCAAGTAATAATTCATGGTGTATGGTAGTCAAATAGGTGGAAATGTGGTGTAAGCAAGCGACAAGATGGGTACCAATTCGTAATTTGTAAACATTGGCAGTGGCATCCAAACAATACAGATCCCGAAGTAGGGAATGAGTATGAAACTACTGGGTCGATCATGAAAGGGTTAGGGTCGAAGGTGGGGTTGTGTATGGGGTTTAAATGAGGAGAAAAAAAGTTGGGGTGGACTGGTGGAGGACTCTATTTGATGGTGGTGGGGCGGGTGGTAGCACATGTGAAGTTGCCGGAATTTTGAAATTGGGTTGATTTAGCTCATAGCTATGAAATAAGGTAGAAATATTGCTGCCTAAATTTGACTTTGGCTCATCCTCACCTTTTTGCCCTTTACTATTGTATAAGTCTATGTATGTTGCTTGTTTTTGCTTAAATGTATTATGGAAGGCAAAAGTGTCATCACTGAAAGGTGGCTTTAGTCTCAGCCAAGTCTCAATTATAACCAATCGTGGCTGATTGCTCTGTTTGTTTTTGCTTCTAAAAGGACAAAGTTCCTCGTGTTCTGTTTTTATTTCTCCGTAGTTAGATGCTGTCAATTGTATAGCAATGATGATATAAATGATAATCTCAGCCACATAAACTTCTGTCTGAGCTCTTACGCAAGGCAATTTTCAAAATGTTTTAGATGCTTGTAACTGAACTACTCCGTTCACTAAAAAGTCAAGTAGTTGTGGCAGTGCTATTGTGCGAAGTATAATTAGTTTTATAGGTGTTAATTAGCTATTTAGCTGTGGTGCTTTTTACGTGTTTGAACATCCAATTTGCTGCTTGTAAGTTTGTGTTGTGTTTTTCTATAATTCTATGTGATTTATTGGTTGTAAGTGGTACATGCACACATTTTACTGACCCTGAAAGCTATTTGTGACTTCTAGATATGACGATGAACCACCAGAGCCCGAAATTGAGGTAACAGGCACTTCATCTTTAATTTCTATTTCATTTGGCTTTGAATTTCGATGACAAATTGATTCATGGTCAGGAAGGGGAGGAGGCAGATAATGCACTGCCACAAGAGGATGATCTAAATGAACCTTTGGTAGATGGTGAAGAAAGAGACGCAGAAGCGAAGGAGAAACAACAGAGAAAAACAACAAAATACATGACAAAGTATGAGCGTGCCAGAATTCTCGGAACACGAGCTCTTCAGATAAGGTTTTGTAGACTAGAGTCCTTACCAAATGCAGTTTGTCATTGAATTCAAATTACCAGTTTGCTAAATGGAAATTTATGTTTGACAGTATGAATGCACCTGTCATGGTCGAATTAGAAGGTGAAACTGACCCCCTTGAGGTATTGTTCTTTTTATAATAGTAGTTTTTTTTGGTGCCATCTGTCCTCAACTGTTTTCTCCAACAGTTCTGAATTTCTGACTGTCCTGTTCAGTTTCTGTATGTTTGTATCAACTTTCGGCTGTTATGCTCTTGGAACATTTGGGATTTAGATATTTTTTCTTTCCTGGCCGACGTTAGCGTGTTACTCATCCCATGAATCGTTGTCGGCTTTAATTCGGTTTAACCCTTCTGATTTATGTAGATTGCCATGAAGGAGCTACGTGAACGCAAAATACCATTCACAATTCGTCGTTACTTGCCTGATGGAAGGTACATTCTTATTCATTGTCGTAAAATTGTTGGACATTTACCAAAGGATCACATGAAAGAGAGGATTGACCTTTACAAACTGGCATCTATCTATTATGTAGTTATGAAGATTGGGGGGTTGATGAGTTGATTGTTGAAGATTCCTGGAAGAGGCAGGTGGGAGGCGATTAATTGATCTAGGCGGTGTCGTGCTTTGTGTGTTGCCACCTGTTTCTGGTAACTCCCACCACATTGTCAAGATTTAAGATCCTAGAAGCTTTTGTGACCTGACTCTAGCTGCCTAACTAGTCGCTATGTACTGTATGAACTGATTGGTTATAAATTACAGTGTATAACTTGCAACTGACATGTATTGTTCATTTTCCTGTCCCCTTTTGTCAGAGATTCAGTGTGAACAATTGATACATCCCTGCGTAAAATATCCACATCCATCTCCATGTCCACATACTTAGGAACTTGGTTTTCAATCCGGTTAATGAACCACCTTTGTTGGTCACCTCTTTCCCCAAGTGTCGGTTTCTGGTTATTGTTTCATGGAGTAACTAAACATTGTGAATGAGAGTGACTATGATGTAGGGTGGTTAGAACTTTTTATAATGGATGAGACCGAGTGTCTGTATATCGTGGGTTTGAATTCCTCTCCCATTTATTATTGTATAGCTCCCACGACTCCATTCATATACAAAAAACACGTCGTATTATTATTGTTTGTTTCTTTTGGGTGCTTTGTGTCTTTTGGGAGATGTCCAGAGCTGGTTGTAGCTACTATAGCAAGTTTGTTACCTGTCATTTTTTTTGCTGACTATGATTTATCCACTTAACCCTTTTATAGGCACCAAAAGTACTATGTTTATACTTTACTATGTTAGGTTGGTTTGATTTATGTTACAGTACTATAATTGAAGTTGTCACATAACTTTCCGCGAAAACAACAACAGCTAAGCAATTTGTCTGCTTATTTCTTTGATCGAACCCACATGTTTTGCATGAGAGCGATGTTAATAATTGTTGTTAATTATGAATCGTGACCAATAAGCCTTGTTGTTTCTGCACATCCCGAGATTAAGTTTTATTGCAGATTTCTGTAGCAGCATGGATTTCGTTTCTTTCTTGGTCAATTCTTTACTCACTTGAGGATCGGCCGACAGATGTTTGATGTAACTCTTTTGAGGAGACATTCTCCTTATCCATCATATACATTCTTGTTGAACTTGAGAAATACTGAGCCCATCCCATCCTTATCTTGCGGTTAGATCCTCGCCATTTCTTGTTTAATGTTTCCATTTTTTATGGTGGGATATGTTTTTAATAGGTTCCATATTTTCTCCGTTTTCATCTTAAAACTGATACTGCCCGTCTCAAGCGAGACTTTCCTAAAGAATTGTGGTGCTCATTTGTTCTTGTTGATGACATTGTATGTCATGTAGATGACGAATTGACGAAGCTTAAACAGTGTCAATTTTGTGGCTTATGTATGTTGCTGACTCGATTCCACGTCGGACGTTCTTAAATTAGATTAGAATTATTGAACCTTTTTTGCTCTTGTTGTCATTTACAATAACATAATAGCTAAGACCTATAGGTCTATTATTTTACGAATTAATTTGTAATGCGTAATTATTAAAATTAATTAATCTACCCTTTTAAGATAATAACCTTTACTATTTTAAGAATATTTTATCTATAATAATGAACTTTTTGCCTTGTTGGCATAATTGCATTTCACTTTTTATTATTGTAATATTTGTTGTCGGAAGATGCCTTTGGCTTTAACTCGAAGTGAAAAGACATCTGGTTACTGAGTCGTATATTCTCATTTAAAGTTCGCGTTAAGTTAGAGTTAAGAGAATCTGATATACGCCCAAAGGAGATGATCATTGATTATAAAAGAGTAATTCCCATTTTAGTTTAGGTTATTATTATATTTCAAAGGTGAAGGAACCGTCACTTATATAAGTAGAGATGACCATCAGCACGAGTTGACCCCCCCCCCCCCCCCCCCCTCTCTGGCCTAGCCCGGGTCACAATACTCAGACCCGTGCCCCCTGGCACCGACCAGACACAATCTCAGCCTGGCCAAGCCCCCCCTCCCCCCTGTCTGACCATAAGAGCCCGACCCGATGCTACCTCTACTCATCAGCATAGTTGCTTCATCTATTCTTCCATGTTAATGTTGATGTCAGCTAACCAGTAAAATTACGACTGCCGATACTCATGATCTTAGTTCAAATCTCATGAGCAACATATTTAATCCTGTTACTCCACGTAAACCAAAAAAAAAAAAGTAATGTCGACTTTTGTAAACTACCCCCTCCGATTCAGATCAAAGGTGACTTTTTCACACTTGTCGAGACGCGTTTTGCAACGTGAATATCTTTAGTTACAGATTATTAAAAATTATAAAAATTTGATATTCTTATAGCATTCATTACGATGAATCAAACAAAATATCACATGACTATATTTTCTCTTATATATTACAAATAATATCAAAGATTCTCTACAACCATAAATAGTGTCAAAAAGTCAATGTTACCTTTGGTCTGGATCGGAGAGAATATTAAAGAGCGAATGAAGGCGATAAAACAACTAAAGAATAAGAATAAAGTGAAAGCCTAAACTAATATGAGTCACAAAATTTGGAGTAGTTGGAAGAGCTCTTTTGACAAAAAAAAAAAGAAAAGAAAAAAAGTAGGATATTGTAACAATCTAAAGAAGCATAATTGTAGAATAGAATAGTTAAACATTAAACATTTGGTGTAAGGTGACAAGGTTATGGATAACATTGGAATATATTTGTGAGTTTTTGAGTATTTTGTTATTGTTGATCAAACACCCACTAGATTCTCCACAATACTATGTTCTCACATATTTGGTATGCCAATGAGGTATGCTCTAGATTCTAGATACCCTTCCCAATTATGGAGCATACACATATTTTGTAGAATTTTAACTAAGTGAGTTTTCTAAGTACCATCTGTATTATATAGACTGTCTTGTTTGTGACCATCACGAGTTTGTGACCTCTCAGTCTCTCAGAGCCCCCTTTCACCTGTTTGTTTACCCACTTGCTCCTTGTGAGTGGTCACAAACTTTTGACGATATAATGCCGTCATTAATGAGAATTTGTGGTATGTTATATCACGGGCGGGGCGGGCTCTTCTGGTCATTTTTTGACCAGGCTCATGAGGGAGGCGGTCCGGGCTGTGAGAGATGTGACCCGGGCTTGACCCGTGTTCTATTTTAGACGGGATTTGGGCGAGCCGGCTGGCGGGCCTTACCACTTTTTTTTGCTAAAATGACAGGCCAAGGGCGGGCCGGGATGGAAATTTATGACCCGGGCCGCCAACATGCCTAAAACAAAGGGTCCGTGTGGGTCAGGTCCGGGTCAGGTTGGGTCCGGTCCGGAACTGTTGGCCATTTCTAATTATAAAACAAGGTTCTTTGACTGAATCCTACAATCAAGTATGAACTCGAACAAGTCTTCTACTCTCTATGTTGATGTTTAGTGTATAATTAACATATAAATGTTTCACGAGGAGTTGAAATTATCAGTGAAAAGAGCTTGAATTTGATTGTTAATCTACAAGAATTATCAAATTAATCAAATAATTACGTCAACGAATTTATTATATTTACGACTACGATAGCTTAATTGTCGATAGATTAATATTTCATTAATTTTCATGGGTTCGACATCTGTATTTATACTCAGTACTTGTAGCTTTCATGCCTTGTTTAAATTTTCCAATGGGATTAAAAGGTGCATAAACCATCTATTAATCGTAATTAGGCGGCATAATCATAATTAGATTAGGATTATCTTGATAAGCACATTGAAAAAGAGAGCCCAAAAATGGCATTTTAATTTGTTTGATAAGGCAAAATCGATTATTAATCAGTATTATCGTCTAGTTAACCCTCTTTTCATTTTATCGAATTAGCTCGAGCAAATGGGTTAACGGGTTAATTCAATGAAGTACTCCGTAGTAGTTTAACAGGAAATCGAAAAACAGAATTTTTCGATATTTTTTCTAAGAAATAGTAATTGGTTCCATTTTAATTAAAAAGCTCTCTTCCATTTAACCGCTATATTCTGACCATAGTTCGGCATTCTGATAATTTTACTATAAGACCGTTTTATTTAACAATTTACGTAAAGATTAATCAATGATATTGAAAAAGTAGTAAAAAATGTTATCTTCTACATTGCCTTAATCATACGTACCGTACTAAAACAAGTTTGCTAATTGTGATCCAGAGTGTTTAACTGTTTAATTCATTCGTCGGCGCTACTCCGATCATGCCACGTGTAACACATTATTCGCTTAATCTCCACTAATTAACATTAGAAGATAACATTTTTTTTTTTTTGAGGTTTATGCTCTTTAGATCCTGATTGTTACATTTTCGTATAAATTAGTATGTTCATACATACCGTATATAACAAAAAAAAGGGTGATATAATACGGAAAAAAATGGATTTGATATCGAGTATTTTTCGCCCATTAAAAAAAACTCAAATAAAATTATTATACGACGTTGAATGACTTTATTTTTCATTCTTACACCAGATCAACTGTCTTTTTTTCTTTTTCTTCTGTTTTCTAGTTAATCGAAACTCAACTGCCATTTGGAGCTTTATAGCAAAGGATTTGAGCTTATATGTACATTTTACGAGTTTTATTGAAAAGAATTTGAGCGTCTTTATAAGAAAATTTTGACTCAAAATATTATATTGAAATTTAAAAATAATACATATAAACTCAATAAGATTTTAATTTTAACACATAAAAAATTAAAATGTAAATCAAAAATTTTAAAAGCTCACAAAAATTGCATATAAGCTCAATTAGATTTGTGTTGGATGTACGATGCTTATATACATCTGAATGTATAGTCATATTTGTGTTATTCCGGAACATATTTCATGTTCGCGGCTATAAAGATAAGTAAAAATGAAATGCTAATTAATAAAATTAATTTGGAGATAATTTTCATTATTATTTGAAAGCATGTCCCATGCATGCTGATATGTAAATAGGAGAAATTAAAATATTAAATGAAAACCACAAGTTATTGCAAAAGATTGTATGCAAATTAATACGTTTAATTTTAAAATAATAATGTATGTCGACCATTCAAGTTGGAAGTGTGTACAAGTTTGTACAATATCTTCAAATATAATTTTTTGATGTAATATCTTTGACAATTGTGAACCAAAATATTATTATTTTTTTCACCAAAAAAAAAATACATATTATTATTTTATTAATTAATTATTTAATTAAAATAATAGCCCATTGATAGAAAACATTGAGAAATTTTAACATTTTAGATTGATTTATTTTTAATCAGAATAAAAGTTTTTTTCCAATTTCAAAAAAAACCAACTATCTTTGAAAATTATACAAAAAATAATTTTTGGTCATCAAAGATTCAAAACTACACAAAAATTGACTTTATGTTCGTTTTTATTACTTTCTAGAATGCTAAATTAATCAATATTCTAGCTATGGGTCTCGCAGTCTCGCTCTAATACATACTCGTAATATTCTTTTCCCTGGAATTTTACGAATAAAGAAAGTAAAATTCTTAATATAAAATCACTAGACAATGTATTATTTTTTTCACATTTATTAATACAATGTAAATGACACAAAATATTCATGTAAGTTGTAAATAGTTAACTCTTTACCGTATATATAAGATAATTTTACAGTAATATAAACTCCGTAACTTATAAGGTCAATAGTCAATACCTTTGTTGACTAAGAAAAGTATCAATTGCTAAAATAATGTACTCCTTTATTTAAGACGGCAACTATCCGTCTTAAACTTAAGACGGATAGTTGCTTCTCACACAAATGCAAGTGGGAGGCAAGTGGATGGAAAATGGATATACCCACTTGCCTCCCACTTGCATTTGTGTGAGAGGGTCACTATTCGTCTTAAGCTTAAAACCGATAGTGGCCGTCTTAAGTAAGAGCTTTTGTTATCCAATAACGCTAATGTAAAACCGTCTTTCGGAAACCTTCTAAACAAAAATTCCAAGTCATTCATTATAAACGCACCCAACTTCCTTTTCATTTACAAAACACAAAAACCTCATTTTTCCCTCCACCAACCAACCTACATACCCAAAATGGGCGCCGGAATATCATCCGTCATCTCCGACGACACCCACAACTCCGTCGTCAACGGTCTTTTCAAACACCCGTCGTCACCAAACTCGAGACGGCGAAAGCTAGAAGACATACCAGAGAGTTGCATAGCTTTAGTATTAGGTCACCTTGATCCACCTCAAATTTGTCAATTAGCTCGTCTTAACCGCGCCTTTCGCGGCGCCTCGTCTGCCGATTTTATTTGGGAGAAT
>VHZZ01003648.1:41094-53311 GCA_009801015.1 Silene noctiflora
AAACTAGAAATGTAAATGAAATATAAACTAAGGATTACAAGGAAAAGACTAAGAGAGTTTGTGAAGTGAAGAATGAAATTTAGAATATTGTGGTGTGTTCTAAGGCCGGGGGTGACCCTCCTTATATAGTAGTTAGAGGCCCAAAACGTAAACAACCCATAAAGAATCTGAGGGATTAATGACGTGCAACCCTGATCGGGGATGGGTGACTCCGATCGGGGACGTAAGAATCTGGGTTAATGACCTTAAATGGCCATACTTAATGCCTCGGGAATCCAAAGTTTTCATTTGTTGCGCCCTTAATTGTCCGGAAATGCTTTGTTTGTGTGGAAATTCTTTGAATCCTATGCTTGATATTTCCACATCTCCACTTTGGATTTCTTTTGGGCTTCATTTATTCAATTGTTTACACTTTGGCTTGATCATTTACTTGGGCCATTTCTTCACATTTTGATCATCTCCTTAAGTCTTTAAKCTTGCATGWCCATGCATGACCCAATCCATACTCTACTTAGCTTGTGTTCTCGATAATTGCTTCTATCGTCGGGAATTTAGCTAATAAATGCTACATTTCCTATAAAACACGTCAAAAGCATACAAAGCAACTAGAACACGATATTAGCTCAAAAACACTAAACAAAGTGCTAAAAATGACAAGTAAAATGGAGCTAATCTAGGAAGTAAAAATGCATAAATAAAGTTCTTATCAGTGGGCAGTGCTGCGGTGCCGTCACCGGTTGTGATACCGTGGGTGTGTCCCTGATACCGGTGTGGTAACAGTGTGATAACATGGTGCTCGTGCATTTTATGTCGTATTACATATTCGTACGTTATGTTATGTTCAAATGTTTATATTATTCCATGGTTGTGTGTAAATTGTCACCTATTTTCGGGGTGACCTGCGTTGATCCATATGATATTTTCGATCATATGGGGAGCAGTTTGTGTACAGGTTTGGTTTTGGTACCACGCGGAGATGGGACAAGCTTCGCACCTTGGAATCGAGTTGTATAATTAGATGGTAGTTGACATAATTGATAGTTGAGTTGTATAATGTCCACTTTACATTTAGTATTCATTTATTCATATGTAATTCACTAAATTTGTCATTTATATATAAAGTGTTTCTTATTTGTAATTCTGATTTCACTGACTCGGGAAACCGGGACGGTAACATCTCCCAATTACCTTGGTCAGGTAAGAAGGCGATGTTACAGTATTAAAATGAAATCATTAAAATAAAAGGGATATTATTGTCATTTACGTCCATGAATGAGTAAAACTCGTACATGAATGATCACCACCCAATTTCTAAAAGATATGTTTACTTGATTCATTTAAAATAACCCATAAAGAAAATCATTTCTTATGTCGATAACCACTCAATATTCAACTTAACTCGGGCTAGCGATTTCATGAGTCAGGCCTAAATGATTGTCAAGGTTTTAAAATCCCAACTTAAGCGAAATAAATAAACTAGGTCTTTAAATATCACATTTTTGGGGGGTATGGATGGTTAAGTCTCGCATCCGACAATTATATTACATTCCTTTTTGTACAAACAAATAACAAAACAAAAATTAAATTACATGGCCTTCTAAAGTGCGCATGAAATTACATAAAAACAAATAATAATACATTAACACAACACTTGTCACTAAATTACATGGCCTTCTAAAGTGCGCATGAAATTACATAAAAACAAATAATAATACATTAACACAACACTTGTCACGGACATACTAAAAATAACCTTAGGAGTCGTTTTATAAAATTTGTGTAACACCAAGACGAGTTTGGAATATGTCCCTGGCCCTAAGTCGTCATCGCATCCAAAGTGAACTTAGTCGATTTAAAGATTAAATTTTTGACTCATAAGACGATTCTTATAATAATCATCTCAATTAATCAAAATATAAGAAACAACTATACAATCTAATTTTACTAAACTAGTAATTAATTATTAATTATCAAAATATAATATTAACAACTTAGTACCAAAAGATTTTACGAAAGCTTCCTAAATTGTGCACGTGCCTCGGCCTGTATAGCCCAAAATCATTTAAAATTAAAGTTTATCAAATGTTTAAGTCGAAAACTTTGTAAATCAAACCCTTAATGACTAAGGGTTATTCGGTCAACGCAATTAAAACACCGAAAATCTTACACCATTACTACCGTGCACCATTATGTCTCATAAATAATTGTGTATACAACTTAAACTAGTTTTACCCCTTGCAAATAGCACGGGTATAACAACCCGGTCCGGCACGTTGTAACACAACCTCAATAAGATGAGATGTGCATCTTTTGGCCAATTATTTATCCTCACTTAAGCCTAAAAGCACAAGGCCTTGTTACTAAATAGTGAGTGGAATCTCTTATAAACATATCATAATCTCTTTATTTTCCGGATGTGGAACAACTTTCTCACAATTTCTTGGGGTGTTACAAACTCTCCCGCTTAAAGAACACAACGTCCTCGTTGTGCCTTAAACCTGACCGCAACCAGGCCCAAAATCCTCCCCCGCTAGATGGGTGACCCGGGTACTCCCGACCACAGGCTCACCACACGGTCGCAGGGTTGCTCTGATACCATTTATAACAACCCGACCCACCACGTTGTAACACAACCTCAATAAGATGAGATGTGCACCTTTAGGCCTATTATTTGTCTTCACTTAAGCCCAAAAGCACAAGGCCTTGTTACTAAATAGTGGGTGGAATCTCTTATAAACATATCATAATCTCTTTATTTTCCCGATGTGGGACAACTTTCTCACATTCTCGGGGTGTTACAACGGGTTTATTTTTCAAACATTTGTTGTTATATCAAATATCTGACAAAATGAATATGCGCAGATGCACATTGATTCATATAAAATTTTAATTCCAAAATATTAACATTCATGTATCAAATATAAAATAATTATCAAAAATGTATTAATTTAAACATTCTAACTTACAAATATTATGAATTCAAAAAATTATATAAAAAACTTGAAGTTTATAACTACAGTACAATATAAGTGATGTAAGTACTGAATATGACTGAAGCGATAATAGCGAACTCGATTTATTTTTTTAAAAAAATTATCTTTTTCACTTTAAAACGATGAAAAGAGGAGACATATATCAATTTTGACCTATTTTCCGGCCATGTTCCAACTCGGCGCATTTCTGCATGACCAATTTTATAAACGAACCCGTTTGAAAATTTCACCATACAGTAACCCATGAAATCAGGGAGTGTGTTAAATTAAATTTCATTTTAAGAAAGTGAATATTGAATAAATTGACAATTTTTCACGAATTGGTATTCACTTTTGTAAACTGTAATTATTATTATTTTTTTATTTATAATTAATTAAACTGTTATGATCATAGATTTATTTTATAATTAAATTTATTTTTTTATTAGTTTGATAAGTATATTTGACATTATTATGAGTATTTTTTTTCCAATAAAGTTGACATCCCCTAAATACTAAAAGATTAACACCGCTTGGAAATTCCTGCTCATAATGTCCCGCTCAAGTATGCAATTTGCGCTCAAATTGCATTATTTCACGGTAATATTATTGGAAATTGAGGGACCCATTAATAAGCAATATGATTTCTCATATTCTGTAATCAATTGAGGGACCCACTATTAATCAATATTCCACAATATATTGAGGAAACTACTATTAATTAATTGGTGATTGCAATCGAATCTTCAATATTCTCGATAATATTCTCCCTAATGGAAATAATTATATTCTCGGTAATACATAAAAATACATATAAGTATACACATACTCAAAACTGATTACACATAAAAATATACTCAAAAATGTATTATTAATGTCATAAATTAGTTGCATATAATTAGTATACATTATAATGTTATTAATAGTTTAAGAGAGAAATAACTTAACTTTATAACTTAAAGTCTCCTTTTATGTAATAAACTTTCTTTTCTACCCTTTAACTAATATTATACAAAGTAGCGTTAATTTTATACAAATTACCCTTTACTAATATGTAGTAAAATGTAAAGTACTGTTAATTTATACAAAATAATCTTATTAAGAGACCTTTATAAATGAATCTAAAAATTATCGTGTTGTAGCACGGGATCTATACTAGTAACTAATCAAAAACAAAATTCTGATTAAATCAACTTTCAATAGGAGGTGAGTATTTTTATTTCAGGGGGTATTTTCTAACTAATTTTTGTAAAAGTGGAACAAAAATATAATAAATGAGGTTTTAATTTATACTTGTTACAACATCAATAATCCTAAAAAAGTGTTTTATTTTTCACTGCATTTATTTGTAATAATGGAAATAAAAAATGTAATCCCTATAAGATTTTATAAATATTATACATATTTTAGAAGGTTATTTTAATTAGATGAAGTTGAAAAGTTAGTGGACCCTTGTGTATTTGCTGAGGTGACTTTACCAGGAGGCTTTAAATGTTCTTGGTTTAAGACCATGTTTATCAGTTGTTCCTGTAGCCCAACCTAGACCTAGTTCCTGCATTAAAATACTAATAACTACTTTTTAACCTAGTTACAGGACCTAGTTCCCAATTTTGTTATTTTATCCGTAAGCCTTGCAGCCCTACTTTAGCCTACTTTTCATGTAAAATTAGAACGAACTCTAAAATATATCATATGTGGTCTCTATTTGTAGATCATAAAAACATATGAATATTGGTATATTTTTTAAATTTTTTAATAATCCTATTCAAATTTCGAATCATGCTCTAATTGAGGTGGATCTTAATCTTACTCGAAATGATGGGAGAAGATCATATAAACTTGATGCATATGCTATAAAATATGATGAGTGTAGGCGTGTAATAAGGGAGGCTTGGATGTGTAATGTTTTGGGATCATCCGCGTTTCAGGTTATTAGGAAACTTGTGAGAGTAAGGACAAGTGTTAAAAATGGTCTTTGCATAAACGGAGAGAATGGACAAGGACATGGGAGGAGTTTGATAAACAACTTGAGGATGGGATGAATTTGGTGATTAATGGTGGAATTGAGGAGGTATACACTCGGGTGAATGATGAGGTGCGTGAATTTGCATCAGCAGCGGCTGTTTTTTTAAACAACGAGTAAAGTTAAAATGGACGGTTGAGGGTGACACTTGCACTAAATTCTTTTTTTAATTAGGTTAAAGGTAGAGCGGGACGTAATTATATTCATGGTATTAAAGGGGATGACAGAAGGTCGCTTTATGATCTGAGCATGGTGGGTACTATTTTTAAAAAGGCTTTCAAGGAGCTTTATGAATCGAATCATTCATCGACGGAAGCGACAAATGAGTATGAAGAATTAGTACAGAATCTGAAGAAAAAAGTAACGCAGGATGATGCTTATCATATGGGGCGACCTTTCACGGCTAAAGAGGTACGTTGTGCGGTCTTTCAAATGGGGGAGTTTAAGGCTATGGGGCCAGATGGTATTAAAGGGGATGACAGAAGGTCGCTTTATGACCTTTTTTTTTTATCAGAAATGCTGGCCTTTGATTAAAAAGGAATTTACGAAAGCGGTAGCATTATATATTCTAAACTCGGGGATGGTACTGAAGGAACTTAATAGGACTTTTATAACACTAGTTCCTAAAACGGATTATCCCTAATGGGTGTCAGACTATAGACCGATTAGTTTATGTAATGTGTTTATGCGTATTGTTACAAAGTGTATTACTAATAGGATGGCAAAGGTTATGGGATACTTGGTTAGTGTTCGAATTGCTTTTATTTCGGGTAGACATATCAGTGATAATAATTTTGTTCGCTCATGAGGCGATACAAAAGGTATGCGTGGACATAGGAAAGGAAGACATGGAAGGTGTGTCTTTAAGGCGGATATACGTAAAGTGTTAATCGGATTAAATGGAGTTTTTTGGAAAGGGGTATTGGTGCGATTTAGTTTTCTAAGTAAAATCATTGGGTTAATTATGAGTTGTGTGTCAATAGTTTCTTATGAGTTACTTTTTAATGGCACACCGCTCCCTGGGTTTCGACCACGGTGAGGATTGCGTTAGGGGGACCCCTTATCTCCGTATCTCTTCATCCTGTGTATGGAGGTTCTTGCAAGGAATATGGAGCATGCGCAGGATTTGAGGGAGGTGAAGGGGATTCGGCTTTGTCGTGGAATCCGTCCTTTAACACACTTATTTTTTTTGCAGATGACTCAGTTTTTTTTCTTCAAGATAATGGAGATTCATTTAGGTATTTGAAGAAGATACTGGATTTGTATTGTGAGGCATCCGACCAAAAACTTAATGAGCATAAATCGGGCATTCTTTTTAGCCCGAGTACGAAACTCGAGAAATCAAGTCAAACGTTAAAGATCTTGAATATAAAGAATAACAAGGGTATTGGAAAGTATCTGGGGATTCTTGCGGAAATACATTCGTCAAAGAAGGATATGTTTGCAGGGGTGATTGAAAATGTCATGAGGAGAATTTATTCCTAGAATGGGATCTTCTTATCACGAGCTAGGCGTCTTACTCTAATTTTGTCGGTCATATCAAACCTTTCTAATTTCATTCTATCAGTATTCAAAATACCGGTAAGTATGGCAAGGAAAATAAATTCTATCATGTCACTATTATGGTGGGCTGTATGTAGGTTAAGTCAGAATGTTCACTGGTGCATTAAGAATTTCTTTAGTTTACCAATAAGTAAAAGGGGACTGGGTATTCGTAATATCGAGTCTCTGAATCAGGCGTTGTCAGTTAAGCATGGTTGGGGGTGATTTCGGGAAATAAATCTTACTTCTCGAGGGTGTTTAGGAAACAAAACTTCGGGGCGAGCGATGTAAAGGAAGGAATGTCTCCAAAGAGTTGCCCGAGTTCCTCGTGGGGTGTGAAAAGAATTTTATATGGCTTGGAATTGATTATGAATAACATTGGATGGAAACCAGAGATTTCATCAGAAATGGATGTTTGGGACTCAAAATGGATAAATGGCCATTCCCCTGAGCCTTATGACCAATTACTTGAACATTATTTTCATCATTTAAGAAACATAAATGTTCGTGATCTATATTTACATACTACTTATTGGAATGAGGAACTTCTTAACTCTTTATTTAAAGAGGACTTTGCAAGGAGAATTCTCGCTATGCCCATTTGCCCATGCAGATATAGAGATGAGGTTTTTTGGATTCATACAAATGATGATGAGTATACGGTTAAAAGTGGGTATGATATTGTGTTTGATAATTATATGAAGCGAAAGGGTCACAAAGGGATAAGTCCAGGATTTCTATCCGGGGTCGGGAGTTTTGCAAAACAAAACTGTGGCAGTTGCATGGTCCTAGTGGTTGGAAAGTGTTGTTATGGAAGATCCTTAGTAAGGCTTTGCCTGTGGTAGATGAGTTTGTGAAACGGGGTATGGTTATGGATGGTACGTGTTATATGTGTCATTCTGAGCAGGCAGGAATTGAAACGTTAGAGCACTTATTTCGGGATTGTGATATTTCGGCATTGCTTTGGGCAAGCTCCGACCTAGGTATCCGAGTAGAGAATTTTTTTTTTGTATCTCTATTAGGGATTAGATTATTAACTGGGTTAATTATCTGGTCAGATTAGCGGGTGGTGAGAATAGGATAGTTTTTTTCTGGCAACTATCTGAGGGATATGGATACTTCGATATAACATGATTTTTCGGGGGTAGTGCGGTGGTACCACATGTTTTTTTTTTCTTCCTATTCTAACATGGTTGCGTTGGTTAAACGGATCCAACAACCCGATTTGGATAACAAGGGGTCTGAACTCGTTTCTAAGGCTTCGGAGCTAGAAGGGGGTTCTGATATTGATGAATCCTTACGAGTTTCACTGCGGGAAGGTCAACCTTTTTATGTTATCGACTCTCGCGCGCATTGCCATAGTGTTCGAGTAAAGGTGGATACTAGTTGGATAAAGAATTATGATGCTTCTATTGGGTGGGTAGCATATTGGTGGGGAGATGAAGCGAGTGTACGAGATGGTTTTAAAGTACGTGCGGAATCACCCTTGCAAGCTGAAGCATAAGGAATTAAAAGTGTTTTACAATGGGATTGTAATTGTGGAATTCTTCATCTAGAAGTTCTAATAGATTGCCTTCAGCTCTTGCATCAGATCACGGGCATTGAAAAGGAACACCATCTTATTGGTGGCACCCTTAGGGAGATTTTAATGATGTATCCGTTTTTTCATTGCTTAAGTTTTAGTTTTATTCCTAGGCAGTTGAACAAGGTAGCTCATAGCTTAGCGAGCAAACCGCTACATATGTAAATCCTCTTTTTACAGTTGTCAAAAAAAAAAAAAAAAAAAAAAAAAAAAAAAAAGCACTGTTTATAACATAGTCTAATAGAAGGTAGATAGACTAAAATTTTGGAAAATCAAGTGTTTTCTCATAGACCATTCGGTGTATACAATTCAAAATCCCTTTTCAAACTCACCTATTTTACCATTTATATTTGTTGATTTGATTGAAAATAATAATATTTATAATACACAATTAAACACATGCGTTCTAAAGTTTACCAATAAATGTTGTTGCATGTGTTTAATTGTGTATTATAAATATTATTATTTTCAATCAAATCAACAAATATAAATGGTAAAATGGGTGAGTTTGAAAAGGGATTTTGAATTGTATATATACACCGAATGGTCTATGAGAAAATAATAATATTTATAATACACAATCCCTTTTCAAACTCGCCTTTTAAAGGGGTTAGATAAACTTTACCGAAGCTCTAGTCTTGAGACAGTTCCAGCCAAGCCCCGAAAATGGGTCATTTTCTCCGTCTTATCTTCTTCACGACGAAATCACCAACACCATACGATAATAAAATTTTCAATTACACCACTTAATAATAACTCAAATAAATTCGTTTTTAACTAGAAATTAAAGTCAATTTTTCAGATTGTAAACTTTTGGTATTTTGTTTAAGTAAATGTCTAGTAAGATCTTGATATAAAGAGTAACAACCAAGACACGACTAATTAAATAACTAGCTCCCGTCACGAGTTAATAAATACTCACGTACTAATAAAACATTATATTAGTAGTTTAAAATATTCAAGAAAGACGAGGCGTCGAAATATCAAAAAGTTTTCAAGTCAATATAAAAGGGAAAATTGAGATAGTTTAAGATGAAATATTAACGTAGTAATTATTAGACGGGTTTTATGTGCATAATAGTAATAACAATAGTGTACATACTAGCAATAATAACATAAGATACTTTTATCTACCAAATTAAATTGAGCTTGTTTTAATAGGAAATGTATTAATATTAATAACGGAAATGAATATCATTAAGCATGTATTTAGGAAATACCTATTATCGATTGTCAAAAGAAATAATACTAAGGTAGAATTAACATGTTAGTAATATCTTTGAAATTATATTTAAAGACGTAAAATATTAATCCCTTCATTCACCTATGTTCTTCCCATTCAATAAAATACTACTTGCATACATTAGAGAAATGGGAAGAACACTTTTGTGTGGAGGGGGTATTATTTTTCTTGCAAATGGTTCAACTTATAATAGTTGCACCAATGTTAGGTTAGAAATCCGGATTGATGAGTCGTTTTTATATACACTTTTATGCCTTCCCTTAGCTACTTTTGAGACGATTTTGTGCTTTGATATGTCATTTTATATGTCGTTTATGTTAGAATGTCGATACTTCCATTATTTGGCGTTTGAATGCATATTGGATGCATTCGTGGAGTAATTTGATAATAATGAGCACCGCGGAGTCGACAAGACGAAGTATGAAGAAGATAGCACGGAAACCAAGGAAGAAAGATGGAATGAAGAGAATAAATCGCAAGACAGAGAAGCTGAGGCCAGTTCCTCGATCGAGTAGGTAGTACCTCGATCGAGTCTGTTGTCCTCGATCGAGTATGTTTAACTCGATCGAGGATCCACTTCGCTGAAAACTTTCCCGGAACTTTTCTTAAGTCAGTTTATTTGTAATATAAATATGAAACTCGTGCTTTATTATTAGGTTACACATTATTTGCTCTAAAAACTCCTAGAAACCTTTAGTTATAGTTTTATTGTTATTATTTCGGATCTAGCACTCTCTCGTTACGGTATTACTAATCTTTCTTTATTAGTTATTAATTCAAGTTTCATATTTACAATTTCTTTCTTGTTCATTTTATTGTTGCAGTTCTTGTTAGTATGAGTAGCTAAATTATTAATTTAGAGTGAAAGGGGATCTAGGTTGTTAGAAGGGGGTTTATCTTAATGAATTGATTGTTAAATTGCTTTTTGTTGTTCAATTGTTGTCTTAAATCTAGTTAATTGATTTACTGATTAGAGTTAATTAATTAGTCCTGCTAACTAGGATTTTCACCGACCGGGTTAAGACTAGTATAGGCTGCGATAATTGAATAGACTAACTTAATTATAGAGACCGTATGTTAAGTTTAGATCTAAAGGGAATATTTGACTCAACCGATCATATGACCTTAAACAACATAATTGCTCAATTAATTAGTTAAATCATTACCCTCAGATAACTGACCTAGTGAACTTGATCCCTAAACTCTTTTAATCTTATTGAATTTGTCTTTTATTTCATTGCAATTAGTTATAGTTAAACAAACCAAACTCTCCAAGAAATTGTTACCTTAAAACGGACATAGATATTAGCAAACAAGATAATTACCGCCTCCATGTGGATACGATACCCTACTTACCGCTAGCTATTTGTTAGTAGTATTTCAGGATTATTTTGATTGAGGTGTTTCGACTTAAGCCTTATCAAAATTGGCGCCGTTGCCGGGGAGGCAACTATTTTTTGTTTTTTGTTTTAGTTTGTCTTTTGTCTCAGGGAACCTTAGTTCCTTGACACAATTTTTATATTTTTCTTGTTGTTTTCGCGTATGCCCAGGTCAACTAGGTCCGAGATTTTACCTTTAGATCCCGAGCTAGAGAAGACGTTTTGCTACCGACGAAAATTTCAGAGAGAAATCAGTCATGTGGAAGACTTGAGTACACCTGACGCTGACTATGAGCTATTTACGTTTGCAGAAGATCAGTCCTTAGAAGAGGACAGGCCAGTCGCTTCCACTCTTATTCTAGTCAAGATGTTGACTCTAGCCAGTCACTAAGAGCCCACTTTAGCATCTATTCCTACGGGATTCAAACTACCCACCACCGATAATGGCACATTCGAGATTCGCCCCACCTACATCAATTTGGTGGAGCAAAATATGTTTTGTGGAGGTGCTTCTGAGGATCCTGCTAAACACATGGAGAAATTTACAGACTATGTTGCTCAATTACAATATCTTCTAGTGTAACTCAAGATCAAGTGAAGCAGGTTCTCTTCCCGTTTTCCTTGCGTGATGGCGCAGCCGAATGGCTCGGAGACTTGGGTGTGGAGGCTCATGGTGTTACTGATTGGAATACGTTAGCTCTTGCATTCTATAAGAGGTACTTCCCACCTCAGAAAACCAACGCACTGCGCATCCCGATCACAAGTTTTAAACAAGGTCCTACTGAAAACCTTAATGAGGCTTGTGTTCAGTTTAAAAGACTGGTTCGTTCTATTCCCCATCATGGCTTCCAGATTTGGTTTCTTTGCAACCAGTTCTATGATGGGTTGTACGACGATCACAAAGCCTTACTTGATTCCTCTGCCAATGGGAGCTTTCAAAATAATACCAATGATAACACTGCTTAGAAGTTATTAGATGAGATGGCTAGTCACACCGCTGAGTACGGTAATCCCAGAGGTAGTACGAGAGGGAATGGGTCAGATAGTGCAATTGCAGCACAATTAGAGGCCTTAACTGTAACACCCCTACATACCAAGGTGCCTTACCAAGACTACCCTAGCATATGTAGATGCTAACATCTCGGTTTCCCGAGGTACAGTATATATCAAAATAGACTATAAAGAAACAACATTTAAAGTTTAATAGTTAAAGTCATACAACCAAACTCCGAAACTAAAGTATTACAACCGTGATAACAAAACCAAAATATATCCAAACGTTATAGTGAAAACAGCGGAAGACTATATATCCAAAACTAGGTGATGACTCCATCCCATCATGCCCCGCGAGCTATCTCATGCATACCTGTTAATCAACTGCTCACCATCCCTGAATGGATCACCACAGATTTCAAAACACATAAACGGGGTCAGTTACTGAATAAACAAGATAAGAGTCATACACAAACCATACAT
>VHZZ01003649.1:74022-85238 GCA_009801015.1 Silene noctiflora
GCCAACAAACGTGGAGAACACGATCATGCAAGCCCTCTCACAAATTCTGCAAAGCCAACAAGGTGCCAATGTTAATGCTATCCCCAATCCTCCCGCTCCCCAAGGAAACCGTCAAGGAAGTTTCGCATGGATAGCAAGTTAACTTGCGAGGAATAATGCAAGAACCTATGGTGGTGAGGTTGATCCGTTGATGCTTTCCGAGTGGTTCCACGACATGGGAAATAATTTCTCTCTTTATAGAGTGCAAGATCAAGATAAAGTGAAGCTTGCTTCTCACTTCCTTATCAAAGAGGCCGATAGGTGGTGGACTCTAACGGGTCCTACCGCTACTCAAGACCCTTATGTGGAGTGGAGCCGCTTCAAGACAATGTTGGAGATTCGTTTCTATCCCAAAGAACTCAAGCAACAAAGGCTCAAAGAATTCATGGACTTCAAGCAAGACAAGTTGACCGTTCAAGAATACACCGACAAATTCAATGAGCTTGTTCATTTCGCTTCTTAGTTCGTGAAATATGAAAAAGACCGGGTGTACTTCTACAAAAACAAGCTCAATCCAAAGGTGGAAAGCATGGTGAGGAGGAACTCTACATCCTTTGTGGAGGTGTATGACGACGCCATTTGGGCCGAGAGCTCTTTGAAGGCCATTGATGAAGAATCCAAGTCTTTAGCTTCCTCTCAAGCTTACCGTCCCAATTCCTATGGTAAAAGACCATTTGTTCCTTCTTCCTCTTCTTATTCCAATAAGAAGAGATTCGTGCCAAGAATTCAAGTGACAAATGATCAAGCTACTCAACCAAGCGGCAACAACAACAACAACTTGGACAACGCTAGGAAGTGCTTCACATGCAAGCAAGCTCTACACCCCGGCGTTGGATGCTATGGTAGGCCCTTGGTTGTGCTACAAGTGTAAGAATCCCGGTCATCGTATTTTCGAGTGCCCCGAGAAGAAGGATGCCCCTACTCCTAATGACAAGCCTAGAGGGACCATCTTTTTTATGAGTCGTGCCGAGGCCGCCGCTCATCCCGACATTATTTCGGGTATGTTCTCCATTTGTGACCATCCTTTTCTCATTTTATTCGATACTGGTGCGTCATTGTCTTTTATATCTTCCAAGTTCGTGGAAAAGCTATCTATTGATCAGATTCCTAGTGAAGACACTCCAATATCATTGCCTTCCGGAAAGATTGTATCTTGTTCACTCTCCTATTATAATGTCCCGATCGCTATCGCGGGGACTATCTTTGCCACTAACCTTCTCCTCTTTCCCATAGAGGAGTTCGATATCATCTTGGGCATGGATTGGTTATCCTTGTACCATGCTAAATTTGAATGTAGGGACCAAAAGATATGCCTCAAGAGTCCCTTAGGAGTTCGAGTTACCTATAAGGGAACCCGATCCCAATTTGGTGTGAGATTGATCTCCGCCATGAAGTTGATGAGCTTTGTGAAGAAGGGTTGCAAAGTTTATTTATGCATGGTGACCCCTACCACCTCTAGCTTGCCTAAGCTCGAAGATGTTCCCGTGGTTCAAAAATTCCCCGATATTTTCCCCGATGAGTTTCCCGGGATTCCTCCCGAGCGTGATGTAGAATTCTCCGTTGATCTTGTGCCCGGAACCGGACCGATTGCTAAAGCCCCTTATCGCATGGCGCCGACCGAGCTTAAAGAGTTGAGGATGCAACTAGATGATATGATTAAAAAGGGATTTATCCTACCTAGTTCCTCTCCGTGGGGTTCTCCCGTGCTTTTCGTGAAGAAGATGGATAGATCTATGCGTCTTTGCATCGACTACCGCGAACTCAACCGAGTTACCATCAAGAATAAGTACCCGTTTCCAAGAATCGTAGACTTGTTTGATCAGCTCAAGGGTTCTTCAACCTTCTCCAAAATCGACTTGAGATCCGGTTACCATCAGATTCCCGTTCGTGAGTCCGACATTCCAAAGACCGCCTTTAGCATAAGATATGGACACTTCGAATTTAAAGTGATGTCGTTTGGATTGACCAATGCTCCCGCTATCTTCATGGATCAAATGAACCGAACCTTTAGTTAGTATTTGGACAAGTGCGTTGTGGTCTTCATTGATGATATTTTTGTGTACTCCAAGACCAAAGAACAGCATGTCGATCATGTTCGTACCGTTCTAGGAGTGCTTCACCGTAAAAAGTGGTTTGCCAAATTCTCTAAGTGTGAGTTTTGGTTGTCCCAAGTATCTTTCCTTGGTCATGTGATATCCAAGGATGGGGTGATGGTGGATCCCGCAAAGATTGAAGTTGTTGTTGATTGGAAGAGCCCGACCGATGTCGGTGAGATTCGTAGCTTCTTGGGTTTAGCCGGTTACTATCGCCGCTTTTTGAAAGACTTCTCCAAGCTTCCAAGGCCTATGACTCAATTGTTTAAGAAGGAATCCAAGTTTGTGTGGAGCGAGGATTGTGAAAATGCATCCAAGAGTTGAAGAAAAGGTTGACTACCGCTCTCGTATTGACCTTACCCGAGGATGGTGTAGACTTCGATGTGTATTGTGATGCTTCCAAGATGGGTTTAGGTTGTGTGCTCATGCAAAATAGAAGACTGGTTGCCTATGCTTCGCGTCAATTGCGAGTTCATGAAGTGAATTATCTGACTCATGATATTGAGTTAGCCGCCGTTGTTCATACCTTAAAGATGTGGAGACGCTGCCTCTATGGAGTTCATTGTCGTATCTTCACCGACCATAAGAGTTTGAAGTATATCTTCACCAAAAAAGAATTGAATATGAGGCAACATCGTTGGTTGGAGTTGGTGAATGATTATGATGTGGAATTGCAATATCATGAAGGAATGGCCAATGTGGTTGCCGATGCCCTTAGTAGGAAGACGACTCGTTCGTTGAGTGCCATCCGAGTGCTCCCCGACGAGCTTTGTGCCGAATTTCGTAAGTTGAGCATCCAAGTTGTGGAAAGTGGATTTGATTATTTGGGTGYTATGAGTGCCGAGCCCGTTATCTTCCGTGAGATTATTGATGCCCTTAAGGATGATGCCACATTCCAAAGATTCCAAACCAAGATTCAAGAGGGAAAAGCCAAATATTGCAAGATTGATGCTAAAGGTTATCTTCGTTTCCAAGGTCACATGTTTGTTCCCGATGCCTTGGAGTTGAGAAAGAAATTGCTTGATGAAGCACATTTGTCTCCTTACTCTATTACTCCTGGAGGCAATAAAATGTATAAGGATTTGAAGCTCCAATTTTGGTGGCCTAATATGAAGAATGACATTGTGTCATATGTGGGAAGATGTCTTACTTGTCAATAAGTTAAGATCGAGCATAAGAGGCCCAAAGGTTTGCTACAACCATTGGAGGTGCCTTTGTGGAAGTGGGAATCTATTTCTATGGATTTCGTGATGGCTCTACCGAAGACCTTAGGAGGAAAAGATGCCGTGTGGGTGGTTGCTGATAGATTGACCAAATGTGAAATATTCATTCCGATCAAGGAGATTTGGAACCTAGACCGTCTCTCTAGTGCTTATGTTGAGAATATTGTCCGTTAACATGGTGTTCCCAAGGAGATAGTTTCGGACCATGACCCGAGGTTTTGCTCTAGATTTTGGAAGGCTCTACAAGATGCTATTGGAAATAGATTGTTGATGAGTACCGCATTTCATTCCGCTACCGATGGACAATCCGAGAGAACCATTCAAACCCTTGAATATTTGCTTCGTGCTTGTGCCTTGGACTTCCAATCGAGTTGGGAAAGGAGTTTGCCAATAGTGGAGTTCTCCTACAACAACGGTTTTTATGCTTCTATCAAGATGGCTCCCTATGAAGCTCTTTATGGAAGGAAGTGCCGTAGCCCTATTTGTTGGGATCAATCAAGCGATGTTCGAGACCTTGGACCCGACAAGCTAGCCGAGACAATTGATCAAATGACGCTCATCCGTGAAAGAATGAAAGCCGCTCAAGATCGTTAAAAGTCTTATGTCGATGTTCGCCGAAGACCTTTGGAGTTCGAAGTTGGAGATCGAGTGTTCTTGAAGGTTTCACCAATGAAGGGTGTAAAGAGGTTTGGAGTAAAAGGCAAGTTGAGTCCGAAGTATATTGGACTGTTTGAGATTGCAAAGAGGATAGGTGTCGTGGCTTACAAGTTGGACTTACCCCCAAGTTTGGGCAAAGTTCACGACGTTTTCCACGTATCTCAGCTTAAGAAGTACATTAGCGACCCGAGCCATGTGTTGCAAGATGATATTGTCGAGCTTGAGCCGAGTTTATCCTTTGAGGAGAGACCGATTCGCATCTTGGACCGAAAAGACAAAAAGCTAAGGAGTAAAGTGGTGCCTTTGGTGAAAGTGCTTTGGAAGTGTGGTAGTGTTGGAGAAGAGACTTGGGAACCGTAAGCCTCCATGCGGAGCAAGTACCCGAGTTTATTCGATTAGGTAATCTCCCTTACCTCAAGTATCGAAGACGGAACTTTTTAAAAGGTGGGAAGATTGTAACACCCGTAAATTTTATTAATAATTTTTAAAGTAATTTAGTAATTTAAATAAGATGAATTACGATTTAATCATATTTTAAGTAAAAATATATTTTTAGTGTATAAAAGATATAAGTATATTATTAAGATCCGTCTTGAGTGTATAGTCGCCTTAAGACGAATTTTGAGCTAATTCCGACTCACTTTGGGTTGGGTTGGGTCAAGATTTGAATTAAACCCACATGACACAACTTTTTCCACTTACAACCACTCAAACCCTTCTTCCTCATTTCATTTCTCAACAAACTCCAGTCAAACACAAACACCATTGTTGAGCACCAAAACCCTTCCAACTCAAAATCTTCATATCTCCTTCATTTCTCGGCCAATTTCCTTGTTTTTCACGCCATTATTCTCCTCTTTTCGTTCCCCTCCTTTGTAAGTAAGAAAGTCGCCGTCTTTTCTTCCCCTTCAAAATTTTCGTAATCTTCCTCTTAACCTATGGAGTGAATTTGTCATCTAATCTAACTTATTTTGTGTTTAGGTGAAGACTTGGACAACCAAGAAGCCGATTATTACATTATTGAGGATTCTCTCAAAGATTAGGAATCAAAAGGTAACGGTGATAAGTTACTCGACAATACACTTGAATTCTTATGTTTATTTGTATTAGTTTGGTGTTCTATATGTTAGAGTTGGAAAATTCACATGATTTGATATATTTCATGTTGGTTTGTGGTTCATTATGCTCATCCCTTGTGGATGTTGGATATCTAGATGTTTTCATGGAGGATTTATGTTAAAGTTGTCATCTTTGTTATGCTTGACTCTTAATTTCTCAAGGATTCATGGAAATTGTGTAAATGTAAACTATTGGTTGAAGAATTGGTCATATTTGATGGTTGTTGGTTTACATGCTGATTATTCCGTCCCATACATGTTTTTCCGTCACATAAACATGTTAGAAATCGAGTTGTAATCATAAAATGTGAAGTTGTTGCTGAATTTCGTGCTCAGGGGTCTCCGGCCGGCTGCCGGTGCCCTGGACCAGCTGGGAACCTCCTGACTCATTTTGTCAAAATTTTGTATAAGGGTTGTCCCAGCCGGTTGGCCTGATGCCGGTCAGCCTTGGCCGGCTGGGAGCCCCTGTAAGTTGGCTGGAAAATAAAATATGAATGTTTTCCCAGCCGATGGACCGACTGCCGGTCCACAGGCCGGCTGGGAAGTTTCTATTTAATTTTGGCATTTTGGGATTTTGGGTGTCCTCCCAGCCGGTAGCTACCGGTCTACAGGCCGGTTGGGAGTCTTCTGATATGTTTATAGAAATTTTGGTTTAAAATGTTGGTTAGGCCGGTTGGCCGGCAGCCGGTCACCTGAATGATACAGCCGGTCACCGAAAATTTTGGTTTAAAATCTTTATTTCATTTCTTAATTACTCATATGTTTTATGAATGATACAAGTATGGATTGTTTACATCTTTTCTCATGAAATGTTCCATAATAATCATGTTTAAGCTATTGTAGGCAAGTATCCGTTCGATGCATTTGTTAACATGATTAAAGCATGAATCCCCAATAATGAGAGTGTTCTTTACCTGTTGGTTGAGTTGTTTAATTCTTGTACATCTTATCTTACGCCCCTCTTTAGTTGTTTGCCTAGTGTGAGTTTGCTCTTAGATGTCCGCCTCCTTTGACCATTTGTCTAATGTGGGATACTTGGTCACCATTTGTGCCCAAGTCTTGGATACGACCGTTAGTCGTATGTCGTTCGAGGGAAGTTGTCCTTCGAGAGTCTGGCCAGGTTTAGACTAGGACCGTTTGTCCTACTAAGTGGAGTTGAGTCTAGAGTTGTAAGGATATGTTGATGTCTTGAATGTTTGCTCACGGTAAGTTATCAATGGTTTCGTTCTTTGGCTTTGTTTGTGGTTCATCAAAATGGATAGTTACCGTTATTTGCCTAATCGACTTGCATGACCTCTTATTCTATTGTGTTTCAAATGAGTTACATTGTATTTAGTCTTAATTGTTTATTTGAGATGTTGTTTATGTATATTTCGATGTATTGTGGCTGGGAGAACCTTGAGTTACTCCCCACTGACTGTGGCGTTCATGTGTACATGAATGACAGGTTGGTGATGCATTTTATCTGGGTTGGAGCATAAATGAGCTAGAGAGCATTAAACCACTGGACCTAAATTTTTGTACTCGACTAGACTTACTACCCTTAGACTTAATTAATTCGTGGGATATCTTTTACCCATGCTTTTACGATTGGTTTGTATAACTTAATATTTATGCTTGTTTTCGTTTGACATTAGATATGTTTATGGGTTCCCGCTTTCAAACTTAAAAAGTTTTAAAATGTTTCAAATTCCACTGTTTTTACATGTTTATTTACGTTACGTTATAGCGGGGGTTCACAGTAGAGATGTCAGTAGATGTAATACGTTGCCAGTTGTAGACTATCCTCTTTTGTAATGTTTATGCTTCATCAGTCTCTTGTAAAGTCGTATAATAAATAATGTATGTTCTCAGATGGTCGACTTGATATATACTTGCCTCGGGTAACTGAGATGGTAGCACCCTTGGTTATCAGGGAAGGCCTAGAGAAGGCTCCTTGGTAAGTGGAGGTGTTACAATTACCAAGGTCCTTTTCCATCTTCTAAGGGAAGTAGATATATTCTTGTTGTTGTGGATTATGTGTCCAAATGGGTAGAGGTCGTTGCTTCCAGTGTCATGTGATGCTAAGACCGTCGTATATTTGTTCAAGAAGATTATATTCCCACGATTTGGTGTTCTTCGGGTGGTGGTTAGTGACCGTGGCATGCTTTTTAGGGAGAACCAGCTTTCAGGGCTTCTAGCAAAGTACGGTGTGTCTCATCGTAGAGGGTTGGGGTATCATCCGCAAACTAGTGGCCAAGTAGAAGTGTCTAATCGTGAAATTAAGGATATTCTTGCTAAGGTTGTTTCTAAGTCAATAAAGGATTGGAGAATGAAATTAGATGACACTCTTTCGGCTTACAGAACTACCTTTAAGACCCCGATTGGCACATCGCCTTATTGTTTGGTCTATGGCAAGTCATGTCATTTGCTTGTCGAATTGGAGCACAAATCTTGGTGGTCTGTAAAAGAGCTCAGCTTTGATCCCAAATTGAGTGGTGAAAAGAGACTATTGCAGCTTGATGAGCTCGAAGAATTTAGACTCAATGCTTATGATAGTGCGAGTGTGTACAAGGAAAAGACAAAGAGGTGGCACGATAAAAGAATCATTCCACGATAATTCAAACTCGGTGAGAAGGTGTTATTGTTTAATTCACAACTTCGCCTCTTTCCTCGTAAGCTGAAATCCAGGTGGTCCGGCCCCTTTACTGTCACTAATGCGTACAAGTTTGGCTCGGTGGAAATGGAGAACGCCGCAGGCAAAAAATTCAAAGCTAATGGTCACCAAGTGAAGCACTATTATGGTTCGAATGACCATGTCGGAGTTGTCGAGGTTCTACATGTAACACCCCCTTCTTACCCGCCAAGGTAATGGGAGGATGCTACCATCTCGGTTTCCCGAGGTAGTGAAATCAGAAGTACGAATAAGAAATATTTAATATAAATGACAAGTTTAGTGCTTACATACATGATAAATGAATAGCAAGTGAACTATACAAATACAACTAATCTATCAACTACGTCATCTATATGACTCGACTCCAAGCCCGGAACTCGTCCCGTCTCCCACGTGCTACCAAAACAGAACATGTACTTAACCTACTCCCCATATGATCGGAAATATCATATGGATCGACACAGGCCACCCCGAAAATAGGTGATAATTTTCACATAGCCACACATGATCAGTTTCAATAATATAAACATATAAGACGCGACATATGAAATATGATTATGCAACACGACAATGAAATGCATACAACACGACCTCAAATCACCCCACTCCGTAAGCAACACTGATACCAGAGACACGCCCACGGTACCCACAAACCGGTGACGGCACCGCAACACCGCCCACCAAAATAGCTGGACCGCAACCCATAAAAAGGTACTCGGGACACACCCGTAGTACCGGTCCCGAGAGCGACTCRGATCCCCTGCCAGACGRCGTGTCTCAACCACACGTGTCCCTCCATAACTCAAGCCATTAATGTGCACATCCCTCTTGGAGTGGGAAGCTCCAAGAGGCGACCCAAGCGTAAGACGGTCTCCCAACCACCTTACATCTCCACAAGAATAAGTACCACCACCACAACTCCGCCAACATCCTCCACAATCACATATAACACAATATGCAATACAATATGCCAACACATCTTTTCACATGTGCAATAGTCATCATACATGTCTCTTTTTCATATGAAATTGATGCTAATTAAGCCAAGTACTCATGTGAACCAACAATCAACAGATACTTAAAGATACACTCCCCAATTAACATGTTATAATGCAATTCCCCCAATTACCACCATCTACTAAACACAATAATCATCCAATTACATGTTATAATGCCAATACAGTGATTACATACATGATAAATGAATAACAAGTGAACTATACAAATACAACTTATCTATCAACTACGTCAACTACATGACTCGACTCCAAGTCCGGAACTCGTCCCGTCTCCCGCGTGCTACCAAAACACAACCTATACTCAACTTGCTCCCCATAGGATCGGAAATATCATATAGATCGACACAGGCCACCCCGAAAATAGGTGATAATTTACACATAGCCACACACGGTCATTTTCAATGATATAAACATATAAGACGCGACATATGAAATATGATTATGCAACACGACAATGAAATGCATACAACACGATCCAATCACACTACTCCATAGCCAACACCGATACCAAGGACACACCCACGGTACCCACAACCCGGTGACGACACCACAGTACCGCCCACCAAAACAGCCGGACCGCTGCCCGTAAAAAGGTACTCAGGACATACCCGTGGTACAGGGCCCAAGAGCGACTCGGATCCGCTGCCAGACGACGTGTCTCAACCATACGTGTCCCTCTATAACTCAAGCCATTAATGTGCACATCTCTCTTGGAGTGGGAAATTCCAAGAGGCGACCCGAGCCTAAGACGGTCTCACAACCGCCTTACATCTCCACAATAACAAGTATCACCACCACAACATCTCCACAATAACAAGTATCACCGCCACAACATCTCCAACATCCTCCACAATCACATATAACACAATATGCAATACAATAATCCAACGCATGTTATCACATGTAGAATAATTATCAAACATGCCTCTTTCTCATATGAAATGGATGCCAATTAAGTCAAGTACTCATGTGAACCAACAATCAAATGGATGTTTCAAGACATACTCCCAAACTAACATGTTATAATGCAATTCCCTCCATTATCACCATCTACTAAGACACATTCATCAAATTACATGTTATAATGCAAATCCAATGCTATCATGAAACCAAGATTAACCATCCATTATCATGCCACCATAAAATATTGACACTAACGTGAGACTAACAACAATCATGTTATAATGCAATAACAATAAAATAATGACTTATGCAACCATTCATACTTATTGAAACCGAGTAGGATTAACCTACCTTTTAGCATTCTCCATAAGCTAATCAAAACAACAAGATTTCGTCTCATAAAATCGTCTCATCCTACACAAGTTACATAATCACCATTACACCATATCTTATACTCTTCTATTATGTATAACCCCTTATTATTACTCTTTATTTACCCATAACACTAATTAACACTACTAATTAATCTTCCCCATCACCACTACAAATTCCTTGTTTTTACAACACTTAAAAGCGTCGAGATTTTATTTCTCGACGCTTCCAAAAGCGTGGTTATTATCGGCGTCATGATTTTCTGACGCTTTTTGCGTCAACCTTCTTGTCGCTTTTTTGTGTCGAGATCTTTTCCTAGGAACGACGCTTTTTTATGTCAGAATTTTCTCGTCACTTTTATGCATCAAAAGTTGCTGACGGTTTATTAGGTGATGAATCTTTGAAATTCTTGACACAATTTTGGTCAGTTCTTTTTGGCACCAATTAATTCATATATCCCAATATATTCAAGCAAATTAAAAGGAGTTAAATGATACAATATTACATAGTTAAGAACTGTAAAAATTATCCCGTCAAACTTTATTATTAAAATAAATAGTCGAGTACAATGTAGATGAACATTTATAAAAGTACAAAGAATATATTAAATTATTAACCTACATTCTTCCGAAAAACGAAGGAAATATACATACTATCCTATACTACGGTAGGAAACAAGTAACATTTACATTACTTCAAGCTCTTGTATTGTTTCTCTGATCTTCACTTCAATAACTTCCCTTTAATCTCCAACTTCACTTCAAGAACTTCCCTTCAATCTCTGATATTCACTTCAAGAACTTCCCCTGCCCAACAATAACAATAACAATAATAAAAAAGAACTGACATATTTTCTCAAAAATAAATAAATCAATGTGCTTCACTTGAAACCTTTCATTAATCACCACTAAATTTTTGTTGTCTAGAGTTTCATTTGAAGCCAATTCCAACTTAAGACAGACTTCCTAATGTTCAAAACTGGTGTATGTTGATGTGTCTAATATTTATACGATTTATCCCTTTATTTTAGCTCGGTTTTATATGTTTATTGCACTATTATTAGTGTTTTATTGAGCTAATCCCGTGTTCTAGATATATTGCTTGTGTTTAGTATGTTTTGTAGGAAATGTAGCTTT